>JAJEKB010018177.1:0-11003 GCA_022393335.1 Macrotrachela quadricornifera
TGAATCAATACAATATTTACTATTTCATTACACTGTTCTATTTGATCCGAAATAAAAAAAGATTTAATTCTAAAAAAACGAACTATTTTGAAAAAAAAATAATAGTTATCAATTGTGTGTAACAATATAATCAGTCTAAATAAACGAAAAAAATTACTAAATGAAATAAACTAATTACTATTTAATTATATTGTTGTATTTTATCTGAAATAAAAAAATAGTATTTAATTCTAAATAAATCAAATGTCGTAAAAAAAATAATAATTACGATCCATATGAATTAATAAGATCTACCTAAGCAATACGAAAGTATAGGATCTGTTCTGCAAGTATACAGTACTTTTCTAGAAAGCAAATGACGAATGAAATGTATGCTAACAGTATACTTCTTGCGATTGCATGGTAATGGAGTTCGTATTGACTGTCGCACAATATGAAATAGAGATGAATTTAAAGAATATATGTGATGTCTCTGAATGTGTCTCAATAGGAACTTTCGATCAATATATAAAACAATCGAAGGAATTCGATTAAAGACGTAGATCAATAATAAATTTAAAAAAAGAAGAGAGATATGAAATTGTTCCTCGAGAACAAGAAAGCGCTACGTAGAAATAAATGTTCCAATATAGTAGCCTTATAATAATAGGTAAAAGTCAACAAGATGTGTTGCTATCAGATTATCTGACAATGTCTATTGCCGTGTTAACCTATCTTTTATAGTTCGATGTAGGAATGCTGTAGAAGAGCAGGAAAACAGCAGCTGTGCGGCAGTCGTTACAACAGTCATACATGGCCGTATTTCACTGTTTTACGGTGCTTCGTAAACGAACATCGTAATGGCAGCCTGTTTTTCGCTGATTTGCGTCGTTTTCTTTCACAAAGATTTATAGGAGGAGAGAATCAATGAAAGTTATGTTAATATTTGTAATGATGCATAAAAATTTCATTAAGAATTCGAGAAATTTATTAGTATTTTGGAATAGATTGCAAATGGAAGCGGAATATTTCTCAGGTCAGTCATTCCGATCGTCGAAAACAGCTAAAAGCGACGTATTATGGCACTAATTTTCAGCGTATTTTGCCGTAATCCTTAAGCTCGTTTTACGGGCTCTTTTTCGCTAGCAAACGTCCATCATTTTCTTCCTATTTTCATCGTTTTACAAGGTCATGTAAAACGACCCGTAACGGAGTCATTTGTCAGCATTTTATACCGTTTAAGGCTCTTTACGACACCGTTTGCTTTGACATGGGTTATCGTCAAAATAACTCTATCACGTTTGTGTTGAATATACAATAAAATAAAGAGTAACTAATTTTTGAAAAAGACGAATGAACAGAAATAAAATGTTTTAGTTCATGTGTTAATTCTTAGATTAGTTCGAGGTAATCATATACTAAATACTGATTATATCTGAGATGTATTGAGATTCATTTGATAGATATTGACGTTTTCATTTTTCAAAACATGTACGTCGAAACTATATTTTCATTTAACACTTAAAATCGGCTCATTCTTAAAAGAAATACAATTTTTTCATAAATCAAGTTCGAAAACATAGCATATATGTACTTTGAAGAGAGTTTCGCATGGTATCTGTTTTTTAACTTTTGGTAGTTGTATATATGAGGTAATTTAATATCAAACAATCTTAAATAAAAATCTATAGTTAACTAATAGTCAGTTATGTATTTACTATGAAAATATCTAGATCAATATAGCTATTAACTATTTAATACTACTTGAAATTATTCATATCTGTTTAAAAGGGATTCAACTATTTATGTATATTTTGATGAGTAGCTATTTAAATCAAGGACTAGTTAAAGATATGCAGTACTATAGCAAGGGATGTACTAGGAATTTTGATTTAATTGAATGCTAGAAAGAAATATATAGCTTATTTAACTGATGTTTATTGAGATATTTATTTGTATTTATTTACTAGTATTCGATTTCAAGATGATATATACTAATTAGATAGTTGTATCATAAATACTTGATAGTGTTTATTTTTTCTAGTAGTTACAAAAAAGAGGATAGAAATTTAAGATCATGTTTTCTCATTCTATTTTTAATTAATTTTGAAATTTAATCGGATTTCTAAATTATAATTATTTAAAGAATCCAAATTATGTTAATGAGTTATTTAACAGGCACCTAATCTTATCCAATGAGATCATGTTAAAAACTCGTCAATTCAGTCATGTGATATTATTTTAGATACAATAGATCAGTTATTATTGAATGAAAGTTTGACGAACAAATCAATGTTCCTAATTAATGTCAATATAAAATAAGATTTACATATTTTTTTAATAAATTTGAAATATAAAGATATAGAATTTGTCGAAAAAGAATATTTAGTTGCCTAATATGCTTTGTCAAAGATGTGTTTCAAACTCATATTATCATAATTAAAAAAGAAATTTTCTCGAAAAATCATTTAAAAATATCTTTAAAAGAAATGGATACGTACAATTGCTATGAATACCACTTGTACATTCAGTTGATATCGATGAAAAAGAGAAGAGCAAATAAAGATTACAATCTATTCTCAAAACGAATCTCTTACAGTGTGTTGGAGAATTATCACATGCGAAAAGCCTTTTAGAGTTAATATAACCTTTCGGTTTCTTTTTATTCAAAGTAGATACATATTTATGAATTGTAATGAATGAATTATTTAACTTCTCAGATCTTTTTGATATTGACTAATATGATTGAATGCTTCGTTGTCCATGACAATATGCATATAAATACTTTATTCTGGAGAGATCATGGAAAAAAATTAAAGAAAAACTGAAGGAGAATGTGGAACTTTTTTGTTGACAACTATTTTTCATAGAAACATACATTAATATGAACTAGTTTTCGATGCTAAAATTTTATTAGAAGCTTTAATTTTCGCAAAAGTAGCCGAAACGAGAATATTTTGTGAGATAAATATGAAAATCTCCATATTGAGATATATTTTGAAACCTTTTGAATGGATGGATTTAATAAAAGATATAATGGTACAGTTTTTGAGAACCTTTCACGAATGTATGATTTTTTTTTCGCAAACAAAAGACAATTGCACCATTATGAACTAGTTGGAACTCTGTTATTTTTATCACATTCTGACTCATATATTATCAGTAAAAAGAGTATTTATAAAAGTATTTATATGCGTCTTGTTACGAGGAAAGAAAGATGCAGTTAATCATATACTTCCATATATAGATTAACACGTTTTTTCATAGTGCATATATTTAAAAAAGCTCCTTGGAATTGACAAATCTTGCAATTTATCGTCCAATCTTCTTTTTTCTTTTTCTGAAAAAGTTAACACTAACTAATGTATCGATTTCACACCCAACTAAAAACAAAATCAATAACATCGCTTCACAAAAATTCTAAATGAATTATCAAACTGACTGAAATCTCTGCGTCTTATATAGGTTCCGCCTGCAAGAAGTACAGCAGCTAACTTAGTCATTTCCCATTGATAAGATACCATGCGAATTTCTTCTTCTGTCTTTTATACATATTATTCATGATTTTAATATCTACTCATTCTCTGCACCTATGAGTAGCAGGGTTGCCAGATCTTCTGAAATGGCAGGAAAGCTTCTGAATTTCCAAACTTTTTCTGATTTTCTTCTGACCTTCTGATTTTTCTGATTTTTCAGTTTTCTTCGGATATTTCTGATTTTTTCGTTTTTTTCGACTTTTCTGGTTTTATCGTTTGGCTCCGATATTTGTCCAAATTCATTACGATCGTAATTCATTAAGAGAGTAGCTCAATACTGCCCTGTCTTTTCTCTCTTTTATTCATAGGTTATTTCTGTTATCTGCATATACCAAAGAGTATTTCGTTGACACGAAATACAGGGGGGCACGTAACTTTTGCCTCTCCCCAGGCACGTAGCGAAGGGGGGGGCATGGGGTTTGGGCCCCCCCTTAAGGGCTAAAACGCCTGTAGGGGGGTACGGGAAGACACTTTTTGCTCTATGAAATTTTTTATTTTCCTATAGTAGGGCCCCCCTCAGAGGTTGGGCCCCCTCCTCAGAAAATTTCTGGATACGTGCCTACCTCTCCCTCTACAACCTAAAGGATAAACAACACAACCAAGTATTTTATACCAATCGTTAGAGCTCATCGAGTTCTACAAACAAATATATGTTAAAAACTTTTAGACCCTTTTTTCTGGGACAAAAAGTTAAAAAAACTATCTTGGAAAATCTAAAAAAATGTTTAAAAAACTTCTTTTTTCGAATGAAGAAAGATGCTTCATTTTTCAATAAAAACAGCTTTTTTCATTGTTTTCACTACCTCAGACGTGTGAAAATATACTTATTCGATGCAGCGTGAAAAACTGCATGTGATGAGTATATTTGAGACCTTTGAGACAATAAAAACAATGAGAAAAAGCTGTTTTTATTGAAAAATCAAGCATTTTCTTCATTCGGGAAAAGAAGTTTTTTAAACATTTTTTTAGATTTTCTCAGATAGCTTTTTTGACTTTTTGGCTCAGAAAAAAAGGGCTAAAAGTTTTTAACATATATTTGTTTGTCGAGCTCGATGAGTTCTAAAGATTGGTCTAAAATACTTGGTTGTGTTGTTTATCCTTTAGGTTGTAGAGGGAGGCAAAGGTTATGTGCCGCCCTGTATTAGTCTTTCTGATTATTTTCTGATTTTGAAAAAAAAATTCTGAATATTTTCTGATTTTGATAGTAGGAATTTCTGATTTTCAAATTTTTGATCTGGCAACCCTGATGAGTAGCGTCCATCGGAGCTGAAAATCTGCCACTACTGTCTCTTATGATGTTTCAGAAATCCTGTAAAAATCGCTTCCTTCACTATGCCAAATTAAAACAATTATACTGAATACATATGATTTATTAATATGGTGGCTATTGCATCTGTAGACACTAGAATTCGATACAACTTCATGAAATGTTACAATGTTTCTTAAGAAAAGGCAGCCGCTATCATATCTCAGTTGCACCAGTGGCGTCATGATAGTATCAGCACGACAGAGGTAGCAATACCATTGATATATTCGACGCCTATGAATTATGTTCAATTTAGAAAATGTTTGCTAATGTCTTAAAAATTTGATCAGTGTCATATTTAAATTCTATTTTTGCAGAACTCATCACCGTACGAATGCTGTAAATTATAAAAAATGAGATGTAGACAGCGAAAAATTTTCTTACATGCTCATACAACTCATTTTTAAGAGAGATACAATTTGTTTCATCAATTAAATTTAAAAATATCGCATATATATTTTTTTTTTGAAGATCATACTATTTAAAGGTATTCGTGCCTATTCATTCATCGCGAACATATTCTGACGGATAGCTACTTAATTTTTTGAAAAACAATCTGATTATTCTGTTGTGATCTAAGGATCTGAGATGTGATTTATTGTTTTGAATAACATAGTTTATTTAATTAGATCACGAATAATGTAAAATATTTTTTGTTTTTATTAGATTTGTTAATCATGTGTAATAAATCAATACATACTTTTATTCACATATTTTCTTTTGATAAATTTTGTTATTTACCAACGCTATAATTTATACAAAAACATAGGTTAAGTAGAACAACCTCCACGAACTATTAAAAATATGGTTGTATCAAACTTTATTTATTCATAATATTAATATGAATTGGAAATCAATGTATGCACATGATTACAAAAAAAAACAAAAATGAAACAGTCGCTTTTAACATTTATATTCAGAATAAAATCCGAAAAATAATATTAACGAAAAATTTTTCTATACACAATATATTTATATAAAAAGTTATTTTCATTGTATTTACCGTCCAGGTGCATTCATATAAGTTTTGTCTATTTCAATGAATTAACGTATTAATCATTATTCAATCGTAGCAGATTTAAAAGCTATTGAAATATCACATAAAATCTCGCCTTTGACTACTCTGATAGTATTATACAGTCATTTTAGAGAAAATCAATCAGTTCCAATATAGTACCAAAATCACAGTATTCATTAATTTTCATAAATTAAACAATTATTCAATATGTTTATGTCAATATATTTTTTCTTTTTGTACCAAAGCAAAATGTCTGTCAAATGAACAGCAAATAAATAACAACAAAAAAAGTTGAGTAGTGAGATAAGTCAAACGAATAAAAGGCCAAAAAAGAAAGAAAATAATAAAAAGAATAAGAGCAAAAACAATAAATAATATGAATAGATTATAGACAAACGGGAAATAAAACACTATGATAAGGGAACAAGAAAAAAAAAGGTTTGAAAGGGAAAAGCGAGTATAATCTCATAGGAAATGTAAAATATCATCATCTGACTTGTCATTGACATACACGTCATTGGATGGTGATTAAATATGTGAATATATGTCTCGCCTATTTTTCCAAAAAAAAGAGGTACAACTGACAGAAAACTCATACAAAAAAAAATTTCCTACTTGTCAGCGATTGGTCTTTTGACACACAAAGCAAAAGAGAAAAAAATTGTTTTTTTTAATAAACTGTACATGGAGAAATATGGACGGCGGTGTATACATGGACAAAAAAAAAAAAGAAAAAAATATATAGATTTATGTCGGCAGCAATAAGGAATATTATGCACCGGTATAGAGATTCTCTGGGTGATAAGATGAGATATATTTGGTGTTTTTTTTTTCTTCCATAGAAACAGATTATGTGAACGGAGATAAAATGCGTATTATTAATAATTGAGAGAATAAAATACGGAAACTTTTAGGAGATTTCTTTTGATGGTATTTGTGTTTGTAATTGAAGTGATTTTCTTATTGATCTTTGATGACGTATACGAGTTTTACGAATAGGACTTGGACGTGGACCTTAAAATTAAAAATGAATAAAAAATAAAGTTTTTTTTTTGCAATTTTCCTTACCAATATAACTGAGTAAAACAGGTAAAAATATTAAACCATGTGCAGCACCAAATGAAACAATACAGATAAACATTCGAAAATAAAATATATGAAAGAGCTGGGAATGTGAAAAACCAAGTACAACAATACCACCAATTTTTGTTAAAGTTATTCCACTAAATACCTAAAAAAGTAAAGAAAAAATGAATAGTTTTTCAATTTTTTTTAAAATTAATATTAATTTACGTACAGAACTACCCATATATGCAAGTGCTTGTTCTGCACGTTTTAAACGTGATCCTCCTTTAGCTGATAATATGAAATCACGACATATATGAGCACAAAATTCAAGTGATATACCAATTGACATAACAAGATTAACAAGTGAGATAGCATTCATTTCAATATTCCATATATACATCATAGCTACCATATCACAAGTTATCCTAAAACAAAAAATTTTATGAAGAAAAAAACTGTTACAACAACCTGTACAGGATTAAAAATGTGAAATAAGGTATAGTCGTTATCACTGATTGTAAGGAGTTAAAACTTTACTATGAATTTATAATTAACTCTACATTTTCCTTCCAGATAGACAACTATGTCTGATCAGAAGTGTATCGGCTCCCTTTTAGACCATATTTCATAAAAAAAAATTTTCTATTAAAATTTTTCTTACATAGCAATAGTTAGTGTTATAATAAATGCTGAAATAATATCAAAACCAAGTAAAATAAATGTCACAACAAATATAGCTGCTGTTGATAAGGATAAATTCATAAAAACATCATGCCAAAGTGTTAAATATTGTTCATAAAATACATAAAATATACTATAGAAGAAACAACAAAAAGAATTCTATATTAATTTTAAAATACTTTTCATTTTTTATACCTATATGGAAATACTTCTACATTATAACCAGATGATTTTAATGTATTCGTTATATTATCTGTTAAAATATATGCTTGTTTCATTGCTTCAATAAAATCATTTGAAGTTATTAAAAGACTATGATAACCCATAATTAGACTTGTTTCAACTGTTTTATCTGTAGAAAATAATGTTACACTACTGCCATGTGCAGCATGACCACCTTTAGCACATTTTATATTTGGATTATCTTTTAAAAAATATGGTAAAAATTTTTGAAATTCAGCTGGTGTTAAACTTTCACGTGTTGTACTTGTTGTACAAACATGACAATTTGCATTCGATGGAGCATTCGTTGAACAAAAACCTTTTGTATTATTATATAAACGACAACATGGTGTTGAACCACGATGACGTAACCAATCATAATAATCATCAAGCCATGTTGTACCTATTTGTGATATACGTGTTTCATCTGGTCGAAGTGATGCAAAACCTAATTGATTTGCCATTGAATTTGATGAACAACCAGCACTTGCGCATATTAGATTACTTGCATTCATATTACCGTAATTAATACCTAAATAAAATTTATATTTTTATAATATAAAAACGTAAGTCTTTTTATATTTACCTGGTTTAATAACAAAATAAACAGGTGGTCCAACAGCAAAATATTCTTTTAATGCAGAAAAATAATCAATCATATATGAATCTTTTGGCATTGTTATAGTTTGATCTAAACCAACTTTAACGTATGGTAATAAAGCTATACTTGCAGCAAGCCATGTAAAAAATATAAATATAACTGTCGGTCGTACATGACGATGCATTATAAATGGTGCATAATAACGTTTAAATATACCAAATAAAAATCCATCCATTTCCATTAAATGCTCTTCACATGGTTCAAGTTTTGATGTTTGACGAAATAACTCTGCATTTATCTCATCAGATTTTGTTGTTTTTAATGGTGTTTGAGGTGAAATTGGGTCATTTGGTAAAGTACTATTATTATTAGTAATAGTAGTATTCGTATTTTCATTAACAGAATTATGCCCAAACCAACTAAATCGTGGTAAATGTAAACGACGAGCTTCTCGTTTAACAGTTTTATCACGTGGAATTTGTAAACAACAAAATACATCAATACGATTTTCAACTGTTCGTTTATGATCAAGTGTTATAAATGTAACAAATATTGTTATTTGAAGAAGAAAATCAATTAATACAGATACTGCTGCATATAAACTGAATAAACGAACAGCAGGCATTGGTGTTAATGCGCCAAGAAAAAATGCAATACTTTCTGATACAGATGTCAATAACATAGCTGGACCTACACGACCAACAATACGACCAATTTGAGCTTCAATTTCTTCACCTTGTAAACGTCGATCACGTTGAATTGATTGAGTCAATATGAATATATTGTCTAATAAACGAAAAAAAAACAATTTTATCAAAAAATCTTTAGCTAATATAATAACAAATATTTCATAAAGGATCGCTCTCCGAATATTTTCGAAATTTATTTTATTTTATTATTATTATAATTGACATAATTTCTCGTATCAAAAGATAGCATTGAAAATTCTATTGACTAACGAGAAAAGTCTCCCAATTGTTATACACCGTTTGACACCATCTTTTACCCATATGTACATCTCAGTGAAGTATTTAAAAAGCTTAAGGTAGCTCAAACTAATGCAGTTTCCTTGCTGAAATATCAGATTTTCAGTCTAATCTCCAGCAAACATTAGTATGCTGCAGTAGAATCACACTATTGATTTTCGAGCTAGAATTGCCAGCATTAAATGGCATTTATATCAGGAGTCCATACTAAAAGTTTCAGAGTTTTTCAATCCACCACCGGAAAAATATAAACTTTCGAAAAAACGCTTCACTTTTAATTAAGTATGTAAATCAAGCGATTTTTTTTCGATAATTCGTATCCCTTCATTAGCGAATCCAAAAACCCTCGAAACTATTATTATTGACTTCTGCTATAAATATCATTTTATGCCGAAATTTTGAGCTTGAAAATCAAAAGTGTGATCTTACCGTAACATTCAGACATTTGCTAGAAATTATTTAGGTCTAACCAAAAGTTCTGGCAACCCTACTGACAATTTTATAAACCAATTCAAGTCGAAAGGATTTTTACATAGATAAATAGTGGAATTTCTCGTCTATAATAGTACATGTAATAAATCTATTCTGAACTTAGTTATCATATTTTTTCAGATAAACTTTAATTTGAATCAAAAAAAATTGTTTTTAAATAGATAATGAATTCGAACGATTTTAGGAATAGATGCAAAGACAATCCATCAAGAACTCACGACAGGTTATTAACAATGATTCACATACAACTTATGATGAAATTATAGCTGAGACATCTTTCTCTTATGGTACAATAGAATGAAATATCCATGACTGTCTCAAGATGAGAAAATTAGCATCACATTGAGTGGCCTATGAACTCAATGACCCATGTGAAAGAAAACTACGCTATAAACGGTCTTAAACGGTGCAAATCAGGGAAAAACGACTGCGTTACGATGTTCGTTTACGAGGCACCGTAAAACGGTGAAATACGGCCATATATGACTGTTGTAAGGACTGCCGCACGGCTGCTGTTTTCCTGCTCTTCTACAGCATTCCTACATCGAACTATAAAAGATAGGTTAACACGGCAATAGACATTGTCAGATAATCTGATAGCAACACATCTTGTTGACTTTCACCTATTATTATAAGGCTACTATATTGGAACATTTATTTCTACGTAGCGCTTTCTTGTTCTCGAGGAACAATTTCATATCTCTCTTCTTTTTTTAAATTTATTATTGATCTACGTCTTTAATCGAATTCCTTCGATTGTTTTATATATTGATCGAAAGTTCCTATTGAGACACATTCAGAGACATCACATATATTCTTTAAATTCATCTCTATTTCATATTGTGCGACAGTCAATACGAACTCCATTACCACGCAATCGCAAGAAGTATACTGTTAGCATACATTTCATTCGTCATTTGCTTTCTAGAAAAGAACTGTATACTTGCAGAACAGATCCTATGCTTTCGTATTATTTAGGTAGATCTTATTAATTCATATGGATCGTAATTATTATTTTTTTTACGACATTTGATTTATTTAGAATTAAATACTATTTTTTTATTTCAGATCAAATAGAACAGTGTAATGAAATAGTAAATATTGTATTGATTCA
>JAJEKB010018178.1:0-16954 GCA_022393335.1 Macrotrachela quadricornifera
AAAAAAAACCATTTTTATTTCGATT
Source organism: Macrotrachela quadricornifera (assembly GCA_022393335.1). Lineage (NCBI taxonomy): Eukaryota > Metazoa > Rotifera > Eurotatoria > Philodinida > Philodinidae > Macrotrachela > Macrotrachela quadricornifera. The sequence continues at coordinate 26 of JAJEKB010018178.1, forward strand.
TTATCAGCTGTATGAATATTTTTTTATTTCCTTTGTTATGAATAAGTAGAGCGATTAAATAGTACATCAGAGATTAAGTAAATATACATTTGAATGAAATTTCAGATTAGTATAAAATCCTTAAAGCAATTTATTTTTTATATAAAAGAAAGACGAGAAAAAAAAATTTTTGCAGTTGATTCTATATGCTTATAAAGTATCATATATCTATTCTTGTTTTTTTTTGAAAAATATATTATTTTTTATAACAAAAAAAATAAGCTAAGTATTACAAAGATTGCTAGGTTGTTATTCTTTTAGATTTTCATTTTGATATAATATCAAAGTTTGTTGAACATTTTGTTTTTGTAGATCTTGAGATCGAATATGGCATGGAATAATTTGAATTGTAATTAATATTGAACATAAACATGCAGAAATCAATTTGGTAATAATTGATATTTATTCTAATAAATGTATATATGTATTAAAATAACTTTATTCAGCTACCAAATGATATCAGAACTATGCTTACAAATGTATATAAAATCGGTTTAATCCAATTAGTATGAAAATATTCATAAGAATCAGAAAAATAATCAAAGAGAAGAAAATTAGTTATTGTTATATATTCATTATGTACAGATAATGATATAAATAGACCTAAAATAACTTGAAGTATTGATACAAAATGAAATAAATGTTTATTTTCAATCATCAATTGTGCTTCTTTTCCAGGTATAATTCAACAATAGATAAGTGCTAAAGGTATTATTTATATCAATTATTAACCGACATATAAACACAATTAAAAGAAATGCATCAGAATTCTTAATAAAATACATCAAATAGGTAAAACATGTCGACAAAAAACCAGTATAGAGAAAAAAATAAATAAATAAAAATAATCACAACAGTACTGATAAGACTTATAGCAATATTCATTTGCATGATCAATTAAATAGATATAGACATCAAAATACATGCAAATGTCGGAAAAAATTGCAAAATAATCATTGCCCAAAGAAAAAAATGATCTTGCTTTGAACTAACTAAATGAAGATGGACAAACATAATTTTGCAATAGACTTCTATTAATCAAATATTATTCAACTATCTTTAATTTAAAATAGTCCCTTGTCAATTTATTTAGTAATAATTGTGAAAAATTCATTTAGTAATTGAAAATATAAATATCGGACTTTAATATCCTAGTGTTTGGAGTGTAGAAAGAACTTCCATATTATTAGAGATAGTGTTGATAGAAAGTGAATCTTTCAATAGATCTATCTACGATTTTAAATAAAGATTTGTATTTCATGAATTAGATTTTTCTAATATGATAAATCTCGTTTTCATTTTTCTTTTGAATTACATTATATATTAATAATTAATCACGTCAATTAGATTTTGTCTTTTATGGTAAGCAAATTTTTTCTTTCGTATTTAAAAAAATGTATACAAATTAAGAAGTACATATAAATCATTCAGTATATTTTGACATGATTTGCGTTATAATCCATATTGAAAATACTGGATCATACTAACAGGTGGCGCAAAAATAACTGGGCTGTTAGTATTTTCGATATTTATCCTCTATTACTCCTTTAATTAAAATACATTTTATTATTAAACGATAGAACTAAAAACTGTTTTAGAAAAAGTAACACTTTGAACATAACGAATGCCTGCGTTTGCATTCCATTTTTATTCACTTCATCGTATTGTAGATTACAATATACCAAAAGATGCAGCGTGAAAAGTTCTACAGTTTGCAAAGAGCAACTACAAAAAAATGAAACAGAAAAAAACGAATTCACCATGTACCAGAAAAAAGTCTCATTTTTGAACAATCAAAATTTTGATTACTGAAAATTCTGTCCATTTTGAAAACTGAAAGTACAACTATAAAATAACTGGTCATATGTAAATTGTAGAGCTTTTTATGCTCCAATATCTTTTTGTGTATTTTGTTTCTCTAATAGGACGAAGTAATTGATGAAAAAATAGAATACAAAGCTCAGACATCCTTTATGTTCAAATTGTTACTTTTTACTTTTCGTCCTTTTTCAAATATATCTAAAACAGTTTTTAGTCCTATCTTTTAATAAAAGAAAGTGCTTTAATTAAAGTAGTAATAGAGGATAAATATAGAAAATACTAATAGCGCAATTATTTTTGCTCCATCCGTTACCATAGTTATAAATACCTTTTTTTTTTCTTCTTCTCACTTTTCATTACTTATTGTTTTCCTTCCCCATGTATATAGAAAGAGTGACTGATTTTTGTTTTTGTAGGAGAGTTTATGTGTACTTTTCTTTAAAAGAAGAAAGTAAGGTAAATTTGATGGACAAATCTTAACAATTGCTGTGAACTGTTTTTTTCCTTTAATAAATCGTATAAATTTTATAATAGTCACATAGATTTGCTCATTTGAGACAGTTGAAGTTGTTATAAAATTTATATTTGAAATAAATGAATCCTTCGTAGTAATAAATCTGATAACATCGAATGAATTAATACATATTTTTTGACAGAAATATATCTATATTCTGCAATCTAACGAGGTTATCCAAAAAAAACTGAATATATCGAAAAATAAAATAACATCAGATTTATAGTTGAAAAGACAGATCTAAGCTGTTAATCAATCGAAACTGTTGACTATGAGTCATTTTTATCATTTTATTATTATTACATAATATATATGTGAGAATAAATTCTAACATTAATTATTCTTATATTAAATACATTCAATTAAAATCTATTGAGTTGCAGTGACATTCAAAGCGCGATTAAGACTCGCTTCGATTCATTCTTTGATGCGTGTTATTCTTTCTAATGCACCTTTATCTATATGTTTTGATTAATTCCCTACGCTTCTATCACTAGAGTATAATAATAAAACGTACTTGCCCCGCCTATACGCACGAAAACAATTTTTTTTTCCTCATTTACAAGCATACAATGATGATAGAGTGATAAAAATGACTCATAATAAGAGCTATCATATTTCGTAATCAAAATATGAAAAAAAAATCACGACAAAAGATTTCGCCCAATTTCTTTTCCTATGTGTTCTCAATATAATCGTATCTTGTGGTTAATGTAAGTTAAATATAGTTTATATTGAATAATATAATTTTAAGCGTGTCTGTTAAAATTTATATATTCAATTTTATTTCGCCATTGGATATTGCATAGATACAATAAAATATGAGAAAAATAGAGTCGAAATAAATGATTTATCGTTTAATATAAATTAAACATTGATCATCTTTTATATAAATAAGTCGTATGTTACTTTAAAATATACAAAAGATTTATCATTCGAATGCCCATATTTTTATAAAAAAGAAAATTTAAGATTTTAGTTCAATAATTGTTTCCTTCGATATTTGTGTTGATATTGATGGATGTGTTATAATTTCGATAGTTTCTGTTGTTTTTTCAGTTAATTGATGAAAAGTCCATCCTTCACGAGCAATTTTTGAAATGAATATTGATCTTAAATGATAAGGAATAAATTGAAAAATAATTAATAAATCACATAAACATGCCGATATAAATTCAAATGATGATGAGATGATATCATAAATTTCATTATGATTAGTTTGAGAAATCCATTCTGTTGCTACACATACTGTTACTGTACATACAAATAAATATAAAACTGATTTAATCCAAAAGCCAAGAAAACGAGAATATGAATCGGAAAAAAAATCAAATAATAGAAAAAATGCTATTGAATGTTTTGTTAATGTAGTTGAAAAATTATGCGAAAAAAATGGTATAAATATTGCAAGAATAACTTCTAATCTTGATATAAAACTAAATAAATGTTTACTTTCAACATGAAAACTAGGTTGACAACGTTGAACAACTCGATAATAAATCAAATAACTTGTCATAATTATTTCTAATAATATCCATCCGATATAAATAACTATATTATATATTGATCTATGTCGAATATAAATAAATAAACAGGCAACACTACCTATTTCATTTAAAATACATAGTATAACATAATAAATTGCAAGTATTTTAGTTGATTTAATTGGTACACAATAACGTAAATATGTAAAAACTACAAGAATAGTTGAAAGTAATCCAAGATAACTATGTATTTCGGAATACTCGAGTAAATAATAATAGCTATCAAATATATATGCACATTCACCTACAATAGGTAGAATGACCATACTCCATAGAAAAAATCTGTCTCGATCTTCATCAGGAGCGTCTAAAACCAAGCGAAAATTAAGAGACATTTTTTCAAATGAATGATTATCATTATCATCAACTAGCTAATATCTATTCAATATGGCCCTCGGTTACACTTCATTGCACAGGTATACGCCCATTCTACAAATTTTTTTTTCATTGTAAAAAAAGTACATGTCAAAATAAAATAATAATTAAAAAACGTATACACACAATCACGCAAAAGATAATATAGTTAAATTAAAGTTATGTAAAGACTGTATTATTATTGATTATTGTCTAAGCCATAAAACCAATACAACAGCCACTGCAATACCAACAGCTAAAAGACCAATAATAAAACCGAGTAAACCAAGTTTACAACGCGGTGAACATCGATCAGTTATAAAACCGGATTTTTTTTCTGAACTAAAAACAAAATAAATTTTATATCATATATATATATATGTATCCTTCTTTGTTTCTTAAATACCTTTTTATCATTTGTGCATTTGATGAATTAGCACTGTTCATTGTTGAATCTGGTGGTTTTCCGAATGTATTATTTGGTGTCCATGAATTGGAAGATTTTGTTAACGCATTATTTGTCCATACATCCGCTGGTTTCGGAGTTACACTGTTACTTGTCCACATATCGGATGTTTTCAAATTCGTATTATTATTTGTCCATATATCCGCTGATTTTTGATTTGTGTTATTATTTGTCCACACATCCGGTGATTTCGGATTCGGGTTGTTATTTGTCCATATATCCGATGATTTTGAATTTGTATTATTATTTGTCCATATATCCGATGTTTTTGCAAATGGATTGTTGTTTGACCACATGTCTGATGTTTTCGCTAATTGATTATTTGGTGACATTCGATTAGTTGATATTTTATCATATTGTGGTCCATCTAATGGTGCTGGTGACCAAGGAACTGTACTTGATCGTCCCATAAGATTATCAAAACCAGGTGATACAGGTGGTCGAACGGATATTGAATTATTTATTGGTGGAGGTTGTAATGGTGCTACTTGTTTGTATTTCCCATTAAATTGATCATAATCCTTATTTTTATGTACAAAAAAAGATAATCAAAAATCTAATAATTCTAAAACTTACCATTACATCTTCAATCATGTTTGTCTTTTTTTTCGTTTTCAAACTACGAATGATTTCTACTTTTATTTATTCGTTCGAGAATTATTTTTAATGTTTCTTTTATATTGGTTTTTTTTTTGTTTTCTTTAGACTAATTAAACAATAGACGAATGGAAGAGAAACCTTAGTATTTCTTTTATTAATTATATTTTTTTATGTAATAAAATAAAAAATTCAATCTATGAACATTCTCACTTTGTTCGTTTTCTTTTTAAATTAAAAAAAAAGAACTATGATGTCAACAGGAACGAATATTTCTAATGAAATCAATCAATATATTCATCTTTTTTTCCTGACAAACAATAATGAAAAAAAAAACAAATTCAACGTACTTTAATAGGTTAAGAAATGTGTCGGATATTTTATTATAATAAATTCAAAAAGAAAATAAATGTATAATAAATTTTTATTATTTTCTTTTTATAATAATAACAATTCTTCAATTTTTTTCCGTTTATTTATTTATTAGAATATTATTGATTAAAAAATGTTTTTACGAATAATATTTTCAAAAAAAATTGCCATATCATAAACACCAATAAGCACACCTATATTATATTAATAATATATATTTTTTATTTTATATTAATAATCTTACCGATAGTTAATGGTGTTAGTTGATCAAGTAAAATATAATTATATGTATCAAAATTTTTATTTATTTCAGAAAATTTTGATGATATAGAAGATAATTCAGATAGATATTTATCATTATTAATCATAATTAAATCATATGAAATATATTTTTCTTCATTTAATATTTGTTGAGAAAATATTTTTATTGCTGAAATTCCATGAATAGATTTATATGTAGTTATAGTTTTATCATCATGAATATAATCATAATCTGTAAACAACATTCGAACATATTCTCCTAAAATATATGACTAATATATATAGTTTTTTAAATTTTCATTTTACCAAAATATTGAAGATTATCATTATAAGTAATAATTCCAATTGTTTTTTGTTCACAAATATTTAACCATATACGTAAAAGTGCTAGTTGTATACAAATATTATGATCAAATAATGTTTCTTGACAATGTTTATCAACAATAGATATTCCATTAATAAACATTGTATAATTTCTATTAAATTAGAAAATTTATAAAATTATTTAAAAAGGAAAAGATAACGTAATAATAAATCTAAACTCATAATTAATATGTAATGCTATTGGTAGAATAAGAATTGATGAAATTATAATTGATATATGATCAATATCTTTATGTTCTGTCGGCCAAAGAAATAAATTTGTTTTTGGAAAATTAAAAATTTTTTCTACATGTTCATAATCACTTGTTATAAGCCATATATGTTCAATAATTTTCTCCCAATTCGATGTTAATAATTCATTAGAATTATTTAAAATAATTTCAGTATACCATTTAATAAACTAATTTATAAAAATATAAAATATATGATAAAATATTTTTTTAAACATACCGTATTGAAATAATTTTCATGGAAATATTTCATAAATATTAGAATAAGTGATGATGATTGAAAATAATCAAATAATAATTCTTCATTAGAAAAATCAATTTTGTTAGTTGTATTATCTAATTTTGGAGGTATATTGAATAGATTTTGTCTGAATTTAAATATAAATTAATTATTTTTAAATCGAAAAGGAATCAAGAATTTAACTTTTTACTCTCCAATGGTTACTCAAATAGTCATTAAATAGATCGATCGCAAAAACTTAAGAAAGCATGGAATCTGGCAATAATTTTATAGTAGACTCTACGAGCTACCAATTGGGAAAAGATAGCATAGTATAAGAGGATCATGCAACCATAATTAATAAGACCGAAATAAATAAAAAGCATCATTCATATTATTTTTCAAGTGATTCAATATCCGACTTTTACTTGCACAAAGGACAAAACTCTATGTTGATGTACTCGTCCGATTGAGAGTTATTCTTATTAAAATAAAAGCCTTACTCAGACGTTGAATTTATCGTATTTTCATCATTTATATCTGTATTATTATTAAATTCTTTCTTTGAACTAATTGACTGAGGTAAATTCATATTTTGATTTAATATTGTTGTATTTTTCAAAAGAATTTCATGTGAATTTTCTTCATATTTTATTAAAAATGGTTTAATTTCTTCAAATGTAATATAGAATATAGATATATTTGGTAAAATATATGATTTTAATAATGACTCTAATAAACGATAGATTTTTTTCATTTTAAATGTACATAAAACAAGAATAAGTTTAATATTTCGTTTTGAATCAATATCTAATTTAATCATATTAGAATCTTGAGATTGATTATTTTTCTTTGGTATTATATTTGATCTATTCAAAATTGGATAGTAGATTTCTTTTAGTTAAATACATACTCGTTATCAATATAATTATGAAAATGAAAACAAATATTTTGTAATATATTCCGATCGTATTGAAAACGAGAAGATATATTAATATCATCAAGCACAAAGCAATGACTTGAACTACGAAAATGTACACCTTTAGCTATAGTTATTATAGTTTTATCAAGTCGATTTAATTTTCTTTAGAATAAAAAGTCAATGAAGTTTTTATAAGTATTAATAAAAAAAAAGATTTATTTACAATAAATCATTAGTATTTGATAATTGATATTTATTAGATATTGGTGATTGTGATGGAATTGAATAAGAATCTTGACTTAATTGATGAATAAAATGATCGAATAAATTCTCATTATTTTCTTGATCTTTTTCAAGTTTTTTTTGACGTTTTAATTTATAATCAATATGATGATATTCTCCTAAAATTTTTATTATTTTTAAAAAACAATTAATTAATATCAAATAACCTGATTTATGAAATATTTTTTTAATAATTTCATCTAAATTTGATAAACGAATAAATTGTATTAATTCTTTATAAATATTATTATTAATGAATTGTTTAGAAAAATCAAAAACAATATTTCCTTCTAATGTCTCTATAGTAAAAGTGTATTTATCAAATTTCTTTTCTATTGATTCTCTCATTTGATTATCAATATAGATTTGTTTAAGTAATTTATATTGTGATAATAATATATCAGTTTGAGTTTTGATTGTTTTCATATTACTACAAGTTTGATTTGATTGAATAAGATTATCAATAATGTTATCTAATAAATTTTCAGGTATAGATGCAATATTTCCGGTTGTTTTTAGATATGATTTTATTTTTTCATTACGACGATTCTTATTTACAAGTTGAAGTTTTTCAAAATAAGATTTATTATTTCTCAATGTTGAGAATTTTTTATCATGATAGTTTTCCTCAGTCATCAATGAAGACGAATTAGGATCGTATATTTCAATTTCCCAAGTTGAGATCGTACGTGGTGATTGGTATGTCGAATACTAAATTGATGATATTTTACATTTCTTTATTAAATGAAAAGGAAATTGAGCTTTTTCTGACATAATTTATGTTACTAAGTAAATAAATGAATATTTATTTGCATAATTCTTTTGTTTTTAAATGAAATAAAAACTTCAAAGTATTTTTTTTTCTTCCTTTTTTCATTAATCAACCACATGTTGAAATCACAAGACCATTTCACATGCTCGTCAAATACAGAGTGGTAAGAAAACAAAAAAAGAAAAATTACCAAAAAAAAAAGGAAAATCAGGAAACAAAGAGAAGTTTGTCACTCGAGTCAAAGAATTTCATAGATAGAAGTTTAATATACAAACGAAAAAAAAGATTAAGTACGAAAAAGAAAAACGAAAATCTTTGTTTTTTCTTTCGTTTTATCAACAAAATACAACTGTATATTTAATAATGAAAATTAGGTGGAAAATGCGATGGTAATGTTGGAGGTTGATATAAATGTGCTGGTGGTGGCATATGATATTGTTGTTGATGTGATTCAATTTTTGATGGTATTGGTTTATAAACAAGTGAAACAGGTTGTTGATGTTTATTTTCTTCATCACTGTCATCATCATTTGTATGATGTTCATCATCATCATTATCTTCATCATCATCATCATCTTCAATAGAATCAATTTGTCTTGATAATATATCGTCACTATCTGGTTCATTTATTGAATCATCATTATCAGACTGATTTGTTTGTGGTGAATTCATTGCTGAAATATTTCGATTATTATTCATTCCATGAGAATTTATGGATGAATTATGATAGTTTGCTCTTGAAAGATTGGACATATCTTCTTCAAGAAATCTTGTACATTTTTTTTTACGTCGACAATGTTTACACCATTGACTTTGACCTTCTAATCCGAATCTAGCGCGACATTTCTTTTGATTTAAACAATCTAACAAAAACAAAACAAAAACATATTTTTTTATTATTTCAAATAAGAAATGTTTTCGTTTACCAGTGTCTAATTGCATTGGATTTTTTGATGAATTCATATGTGAATTATTAGAATATTGATGTTGTTGATTATGATGATTTAAATGTCCAGGACTATTAACCATAGAATTATTTTCTCTTGGTGCTTTTTTATGTGAATTATTTAATATAGGTGTATGACCAGTTGATTGTCGTTTCTTCTTTAAACCATAATTATCACGTGCAGACCAACCTGGATATAATTGCATATGTCGATTACGTTCTTCTTTCGCTAATTCTAGAAAAAAAAAAATTATTTAAATCATAAAAATTTCTTAAATATTATTTTACCATAATATCTATCTTGTTCAGATCGTGGTAATTCTTTCCATTTTTGTCCAAGAACTTTATTAATTGCTGATGATTCTTTTAATGTACATTCTTCAATAACACGTGCTCGTTGCTCCTTCATATAAAGCATAAAAGCATTTAAAGGTTTTTTTATATGCGGTTTTTTTGGTCGTTGTGCATCAAGTAAAGCACTAAGACTAAAATTAATTCAATAGAAAAAAATCAAAATAAAGAAAATTTGTATTTTTTTGAAGTCATACTTTCGTGGAGAACCATCATAATTCTGATGATGACGATTCGACGAAGAGGAAGATGATGATGAAGCGGATGGAGCAGGTGGAGGACGAACACCAGGTGTTGGAATAGGAATACCAAATGGATTGAAAAGATTTGGTCGAAATGATTGATTTACCATTCCCGGTGGATATAATGAAGGAAATGGCATAGCTATATGAAAACTTTTTTTTTAAATACAGATTAATTTCTATTTTTTACCTGGATTAAAACCAGAAAATGGTGACATGGGTGAAGGTGCAGAACCATATGGATTAGGAGGTGGTCCTTGTCCATCTGTTGACGTTTTATCCTAAAAATAAATTTTTCTTCTAACAAAAAAAATTTAAAAAAATCGATTTTTACTGTTGATGATACGGCAGCATTAGCTTGTGCAGCTGCAGCCATTAAGTATGGATGGAACATTGGATGAAAATATGGATAAAGAAATGGTGATGTATATAAACCGGAAATACTATTATTTAATGGATCATTTTTATTTGGACTTGTCTAAAATAAAATGATCTATTTTAAATATTTATATTTTTATTAGAATTAAACATACTGGTTCTTCAACAACTGGTGAAAGTCGATCTTCAATACCATCAACATCAATATCATCATCTGGTTCATGTTTTTTTATTGTTGATGCTGAAAATATTTTAACTTCATCTGTTCCATCTTCCATTTTAATCGTTGTTATTGTTTCATCATTACTATCAGTTATTGAATGTTGTTTAGAATTTGTTGATGTTGATGAAATTGATGATGGAGAACTCATTGATGGTGATGAAGTTCTTTTTTTAACTGGTGTTTGAAATTGTGTTGATTCAAATTTTGGTGATGCCATTTTGTTTTGAATTCTATAACATTTTATTGCTTGTCTTTGATCATTGAAAACGATGGGTGGAGTAAAAGAGAAGTCGCAAATCGACCTTTTTTTTTTTTGTTTTCGAAAGCGGCAGTGTGTTTGAACTGACCTTCAAATAGAACAAGAAAAGAAAAGGGAATGATGTTCATTCACCATTCACTCATTTCTTTCGTCGTCGTCCGTTCGCTGAGAATGAAGAAGAAAGAACAATGACATGGCTCACTTCTCTCTCTCTTTCGCTTTTCGCGGCCACTGGTCAAGGCTGACGGACGGTAGTAGACAAAAAAGAAAACGAACGCCAACAGACTGTCAAAAGAAAGTAACACATTGACGGCAAGACGATGTTGTCGGCGGCAAGGAAAAGAGAAAAAGAGAAGAAAACAAAATTAATGTGGCGACGAATGCAGCTGCGTTCATCATGTCTGTATTATTCGATAGAGAAACGAACAAATGGCCTATGTATATTTCGATATATACATATCATCAGCTGCAATGAGGAAAAAAAAGAAATATTCATTGAAGTTAGATTTTTGAGAAAATTCTTGTTTTTTCTTTTTATATAGAAATTATTTTTAAAAAAGCAATATTTATATAAATATAAATAAAATATAAATACGACAGATTTATTTTGTAATTTTAAATAAATATAAATTTCGTGCAGAAATTATGTGATTAATACGTTATTTAGCTCTGTTGATTTTTGAGAATTCAGAATATTTGAATTATTAGAATTGAAATTCTGTTATCTAAGAGAATTATGATTAAGTTGATCTTGTATTTATTATTCTATTTTGATAAAAGCACTAGGGTAGATAAACATCTCTTTGATCGACACATTTATTGCATGTTCAATTCGGAAATTATATTGAAGGTGTAATAGATGCTATTAACTTCAATGAAATAGATTGTTCTGTTCTATCAACTATAGTGAAAGAATTTGTAAAATGAAAATTAATTTCTTCATACATTTTCATGATTATAAATGTCGTTCAATCTGTAAGTGTTGCCTTGTACGATTGATTTAATGATCATTTCTGTAATGATATTTCAAGTGAATATAATTCTCTTCGAGGTTATTGCTTCTAACTGGTTATATAAATTTTAAATAAATGATATCTAAACATAATCACGAACTGTAAAATTCATCGTTTCAGTAAAATTGAATGGATGATCCTCACATGGTCTGAACATTTGATCTATAATGAAGTGTACGATGAAAATACTTTTCGAAACATTTCAAATTGATAAACATCGTCAATTTGTTTATTGTATAATTCATTTGCTAGTTACAATCATAGTTATCAGCAAATTTTTTCATATGTTATTTAGATTCTTTGAAAATATATAAAATCATAATAACCATTAGCTTATTTTACTAGTTAAGCTTATACAATAACCAGTTTTTTTTGTAATATTTCTACATCGAGAGATTTTCTTTGAAATATATTTTACAGATATTAAAAGAAAAGAATATAAAAGATCAATCTATACTTTATTCAACAGATATTATTCCTTTAAAATTTGAAGATATTTTTATTTATTTCTTTGAATAATATACAAGAATATATAGGAAAACAGTTTATATCAATATACATTTAATCAACAATTAACATAAACGTGAACAAAGAAACTGATATAATCAGCATTCATTCTATAATGAATAGGAAAGCGGACTTTATGTATCTATGAAAAAAAATCTCTAAAGTTATATTCAGGAAATGATATATAGTGTATAAATATTTCAAATGTAAAACTTTAAAATATTTCTACTTTTTTTTTCTGAGATAAAAATATTATTATAAGAATGAATATGAGTTAGTAAGAAAATAGGTTTTTTTTTTTTGATTCATTATTACTAATGAGCAACATCAATTGATTAAATTAATAACATATGAACATATGTATAGATGTTCTGTTTTGTTTGATTTCGAACACAGTATGAATACTTCCGAACATAATGATTCTAATATATTAAATTCATACCATTTTATTGCAGACAAATTTTTTCTTAGAGATTCAATAAGATTTTCAAGTACTCAACTGGATAAAGAAACATATCTTTCAAAATTATCATATCAACTAGATCATTCATTTTAATATTTATTTAAAGCATCAATACCAAAATACAATGAACATATATATGTATATATGTATATAAAGCTGATTGTAAGTTATTAGACCATTTTTCCTGTACTCAAAATACATTTAGTTTTTTCTGCCTACTCAAAAATTGGTTTTACTCTTTAATCCATAGTTATTATATATAATACCATACCCTCCTATCTCACGGTGCAAACTCTGTTGGCTCGTTACACACCCACTTTTCTTTCCTTTTCTTTCTTCCAAATATATCTCATCGAACTAGTAAAGACAACAATCTCATATTGAGAAGAACGTGCTTTGTACACATGATCAACAATCGTATTTATGATTCGTGACCTCTGTTCTGTATACCATGGAATAAAAACATTCTAGAATAAATGAGAGAATAAAAGAAAGACGAAAATAGATAGAGAAGGAATGAAGAAAAAAAATAGAATCATCTATTTTTTTCTTTTTCTCACTATAAATAGAAAGAATTTACTCATTTGACCTCATTTCTCTTCATACAAACGCACTACAATACATTACTATTCTCACAATATTATCTATGTATGTATAAAATGAATTCTTTTTATTTCTTTTGTATAAAGAATTATATTGTACTTTTTAAATAGCAGAAATGGAAGCAGTTAAAGCTGGTATTGAAACAGTAAAAGAAGCTTGTCAAACCAAAAAAGCTGAAGAAAAAGCTGAAAAAGCTCATGATCCAACTGTAAAACCAAGCGAACGTGCTGATGCTGCATTTGAAGCTGGTAAAGCTGCAGTAAAAGCACAAGAGCATGGTTGTAAAGCTGAATGTCACAAAGATAAACATGTTTGCAAATAAACAAAATCAATAACTTATTACACATAAACTTTATTCGATCTTTTTTGTTTTTGTTTGGTTTTTGTGTTCATCTATCTATCTTACCACGTTTACTCATTGTAAATATTTTTTATTCAGAATGAAAATGAATGAAATCATGTTTTTTTGTTGTGTTTGTTTTAATAAGGTTTTACAATATCCGAATAGAAAAGTTTAAAGAAACTATAATAAACTGCATTGATTGACTTATCATATAACACATCATTAATATTCGTCTAGTTTGAATGATGTTCAAAACAGCTGCAAGAACATACACATAGATAAAGAGAATAAAGATCAATCATATATGTGATAAACAAATGATCATCATACTATCATATAGAAGTTCAATTGTTAAATGCCGATTGTTAAGTTAACTCATTAGAAAAGAATTAGGAATAACATTATTGACTTTTCTGCATATAATCTTCGAAGCGATACATTCTTAGCTATTCGCATTGATAAAAATATTTTAGATTTCAAATGGTATTTATATTTTGATTATTTATATAAACAACAAATTCTGTATAATAATAGAAAATATATTGGGAAATTTTATTATTCTATTATGATTAGTATTGCAGATGACATGATATAATTAATAATTCTAAATAATAAAATATGTTTTCATTGAATAAAGAATGTGAACTAAGTATTCAGATATATGAGCACGTATATTGAGAAGGCGTAAAATTATTGACAATCTTTTATCTGTGTTAGTCGAAATAGAGCAAGACACAATATAGTTTATTAATTAAATTTGAATAAGAGTAAATCATTTTATTTGATAATGTAATCAACTTAGATTTCTAAACAAAAAAAAATAATTTATAACTATTTGATAGATAAACATTGAACCGGCAGAATAAAAGGTTTCAAATAATCTCCTCAGTGTGAAAGGCATTTTAAATAACTATAGTAATACATATGTCTGCTTCATTTTGCAAATATTTTTCAATATTTTTTATAATTTTATCTTTATTTTCGATTGTGTATTCGTGAATAAACGTGTATATTTTGCTTAGTCCGATTAAGAATATGAAGTCAATATGAAAAATATTGTAAGTATTCTTAGAATGAAACGTGCAAATAAAAATTCGTATGCGACTATACCAGCTTACCTTATTTTTATAATGATTAATACTATGATAATCTTCTTATTGAAAACAGTAAAATTCAATTGATATTATGCTTTTATTTTTAAAATGAAAATATTCAATTTTTATCTGCAAATTTATGTCTATTTAATAGTACTATTATATGAGATAAATTATTCATCAAAATATAATTTAATAATATTTCATTACATTATCATAGTTACATATATATATTTTTTTTTCTTCTATAAAACTAGATACACCACTAATACATTCATACGGATTAGATGCTATTGTTAAACAGATGATAATTGATTAGAATTAAGAATCATATACTTCAACAAAAATAATTTATGAAAATCAAATTTAACAATAAAAATTATTCAAAATAGATCTGATAGGTTATATAGACATTATTTTAAAATAAGTCAATGGTTTACTGATTGGAGATAGATATTCATCAAAACCAATACTGATGTCAAGTATTTATATATTTGGTTTTGAGATCTTGAAAAAATAGTCGATTTCCAAAGGATAAATTTATCATGTTTTCTCGTGATTTTATTATATATATCGCTAATAGACTTTCGAAATACTTGATAGATTCTATTTTCAGCGTCATTTTCCTATTCTCAATACGTTCTTGTTGGAGATCTTATAACACAAATACGTATCTTTCCACTTTAATTCTAATACCTACTGACTGACATGTATATCTTAGTACATATACGAAATAACAATACATATGCATCTTTAACTTTCGACCATTGAGCAACTGTTATTAAATGATTTATTAAAAAGACATTGACATGCTAAACAATTTCACTTTAATTTCTTTCAGCGAAAATCGTGTAATTTTTAGTAATTAACATTAAATTCAAACAATACTGTTTCGATGAAATCTTTAATTATATGAAAAAAAAATATTTCGAAAGCGATAAAAATTTCTTAAAAACGGTTCGAATTGAAACAAAAATTTTTATACTAAATTTGTTAGAAATATTTTCCCAGACTTCATTGTCAAGATTAAATTATAATTTGCTTTTGAAAAGAAATTATTATCATGATAAATTCATATTTTCTATAAATATCTGCTTTTGATCAACATATAATAAGATGTAGATCAATATTTCAAAACCAAGAATTTAACTATTAGTGCATATCTAATTGTGAACGATTCAATTAGAAAAAGCATGAAATATCAAAATGACTTTGATAAAGGATTAACATACAATTCAGCTATGAAATACTGTATTTGACAAGTGACAATAGTTTTTTTTTGTATTTGACATCTACATTATACAATACAATTATATTAGTTAAATAACACAAATTATTATTTATCTTTTCAAAAGAATTTTTTTAATTATATTTATAAAAACATTGAAAAAATATTTTCATTTCATAATTTATACATTCTATTCAATTCAATGAAAGGTAAGTTAAATAACTTTTATATTGAAGATCTAAATTAAAAATGAATGAATTTCTAATGTTTGAATAACAGTTGTTATATACCCTTGGAAAGCAAAAGCTACAGTCGGTATTTCAGCTTTTTTGGTACTAGAAAAGAACATTTTAAGAATTCGATAGTGCTTGGAATTCTCTATCATCCTATATAAACTTGCTGTATCTTTTATTGATTTAGTTTGACCAATAGGTGTAACACAACATAAAATTACATAGGATGATACAGAATTTCAAATTTTATCCAGATATATAATTAATT
>JAJEKB010018179.1:0-27003 GCA_022393335.1 Macrotrachela quadricornifera
AAAAGCAATAATGTGGCTTTCTGCACTTCGTGCAGTCAGCCACCTTAGTTAAATCATTCATGCAATTTTTCTGTTAAGAATTTCATATATCTCTAGTTTTTTTCATCAAAATAATCTCGAGTATTACATTGAATTTCTAATTTGATTGTCTGTAATGGAGAAATATACTAATATCATCAGTATGGTATTGTTTCAGCATATATGAATACGTTTAATGCAGCTTTATAAACCTTTTTTTGCAACATTTAATAATGCTATATGTGACATTAATTTTACATTCTTCTCTATATTTTCTTTATCAATACTCTTCTATATGAGTTCAGAAATAATATGTATCTTTTATTGATTGATAATTGATAACATTAATATTCAATTCTAATAATCTAAATTTAGTTGTGTATGTTAGAAAGCAATGATTAATGATGTTTATCTTTCAAACAATTAATATCAGTTTTAGAAGTACTTTACAAATGTTGAATATCATTTGGGAATAAATATCAGAAAAAAATATCATTATTTATCTTATTTAAGATTATACAACAATCAATGTCGGATGATATGTTTATTTTACTGTTAAAATATATAGAATTTTAATTGAAATAAATATTGTTATAAACTAAATAAAAATTTGAAAATAAAATATCGAAATATTATCATTTGAAAACAAAGTTCAATAACAAAAGTGTAAGTCAACAGATATTTTATGGCAATCATACAAGCTATTCAAGTCGAAATAGTTATTAATGCAGTTGCTGAAAACTGCTTTCATCAATGTTTAAGTACAGAATTCACATTTTCATGAATTCTATGATAATAATAAAATTATAATTATCTTTCTCTTTTTTATATGAAATTCTTGTTAGTCATTCTTTATTGACATATTATTCTAGATCTATTTATTTTTCATTTGTATTTTGAAAGTATTTCATAGGATGTTGAATAATTCCATCATTAGCAGTATTTTTTGTCATATTCAAATTCATACATATATTTGATGGTTATGACCTTTCTATGGGTATTTCATCTGTATCACTGAATGTTATTACTATGGGTACACATTGAGGTTTATTGAACTCGGTAAAAGATTTGGAATAGATTTATTACAGTATGTAGACATTGATTGATAAATGATATCAATTGGTTATAGATGAATGATAAAAAAAGAAAAAGGATAAAGAATAGAACATGAATACTAATACTATCGTCCTATAATCGATTTTAATGTCTTTATCTGATGTTATTCTTTTGCATTCTATAATTACTCTAGACAGTACGATAGAAAGTATAATCTTAATATTATTTTAATTTATAAAATGATCAAAGAATCAAATCAAAATTTTTTATTTTATTTTATTTTATTTTATATATATATTTTGATATTTTCAATAACAATTGTTAGATCTATCAGCGTATTCAGAAAGTCTGTGGAACTTCTATAATATGTAGTAATAGGATAACAACTGCTGCATTTATTCGATGTATTAACCTTCGATAGCAATGACACGTTGTCACTGATCAAGTAAATTATTTATTCTATTAGAAAAAGAACTACGAATCAGCATTATTTGAATAGTCTTCAAAAGTCTTTATCATTTCGTCATCAAAGGCATAATTCTTACCATGGGGAAATATCTTTATATTTGCGAACAAAAAGTGATCAGTAGGCGCAATATTCGATGAATAGGCAGGGTGACGCATTCATCTACAAACTGAATTATTTCGGATATTCTCCAGATATTGCGCCTATTAATTACCACTTGTTCGGAAATATAAAGATATTTCCCTATGGCAAGAGTAGTATCTTTGATGACGAAGTGATAAAGACTGTTGGAGACCACCTCAATAATGTCGATTCGCAGTTCTTTTTCTGATGGAATAAATAATTTACTTGATCATTGGCAACGTGACACTGTTATGGAAGGTCAATATATCGAATAAGTGCAACAGTTGTTATTCTATTGTTTCATATTATATGAGTTTCACGGACTTTTCGAATACGATGGTATAGTATTTGAGTTTCATCAATTCATTATGTATTCTATAGTAATACAAATAGAAGATAGATACACATAAAAACAAACAAGAGAAGAAGCATATGATAACAGATTGATAAGATATCCATTTAGTATTAACTCCATTTAACTAAATATTCTTCATCATTACTTTTGCGTTAAAGAGTGACAACATTGATAAATTTTAAGATATACATAACAAACGTTCTGTTAGACTTTGATAACTTACTTTAGCAATAATTTATTTGAGTAAAAAACATGCTCAGAAACGCAAAAGATGGATTGTATTAAGAAAACAAATTGATGACAAATGGTTATGATAATCGAGTATCTTATTATCCGTAGAACGAGTATGGTTTGGTGCTTGAATACTAACTTGAATGATTGCATTAGATCGCACTTTTATTCTTTAATTGATAGGGATAGTGAATCGACACATGCAAAAAATATTGACATTAGAGAAGATAAGAATACATCGATTTATCAATAATCAATGACAAAATACTCTTTTATACATAGTTGATTCGATAATATAAGTTCTAAATACGTGTGAATGATTTTATCTTCTTGATGATGTATGAATGTTTGATCCATCATTATGCTTTATCCAGTTCTTTGCAACAACTTTCTATACACGATACTATCGTAAACGATTCAGTTTTTCCCTAATTTCTTCTGTATACCAAGAAAATATATAAAGATTAAAGTGCTATATTCATTGATAACATTCAAAAAAAAAAATCAAATGAAATACCACATACATCGGCTAGATTTGAAAGGTATTATTATAGTAAGTGTTTCACTGTATTTTTCAGAGAGTATCATAACATTATTTTTAGTATTCTTCATTATGAGAAAGTGTTTCATCGTCTAATATTATCAGTATAAGAAGATGAAATTTTTTTTTCTAACAGGGAAGACAAGAAGTAATGTTACCATATATTTACGATAAAATATCGGTTATAGGAATTGCATTCGTAAATTTTATTGTCTCTATCTTAGATAAATATACATCGAATAAAAATAGACAATATAATTTATTTTAGTATGTTGATAATTATATTTTCTCTAATGATATCGTCCTTTTCTCTGTTCTTCCATAATTTCCTGCTTACCCGTCTATTATTATTCTTTCCTTTCCTCATATCTCTCTCCTATATAAGCTGGTATTGTATGTCAAATAGTTATATGGTGAAAATATGAAGTATCCCAATAAATATTAGTATCAAAAGTGACGGTAAAATTATTTGCTTTTAGTTTGTCGTTACCTTTAAAATAAATTCTTGAAATTCAGATCTTTCACAACAAATTTCGATATGAATTGTTTTATATTGAATCTATTTTTTTTATTATGGCGATAAATTTAATAACTTACAGTTAGTTGTTATATGATTTTCTTTCTATAATTCAGTTATTGAAACAAATCATTTTGAAGAAAGTGTTTTATCCAGGAAGTGCCCGAGAATCGAATTTATCTTCCGAAACTGGCAATCATTGGACTATGAATCATATAACTTGCCTTTCCGAACTTTAGTTTCGTCCTCTTCAAGTTTCAAATTGTTCCTTCGGAGGTAAAAACCTGGATAAAATGCTGTTGAAAAATCTTTTGAAACTGGTTATTTATTACAGAAAATTGAGTTGTGAGATTTGTTATTTTGTCGATATTTTTATTTTGACAATTCTGTCTAACAAAGATTTGTTGAATAATTCATCTATCAACACTAGATTTCTAAACAACTATGTATATATTGATAACAATATAGCAAAAACAATACAAAAAAAATATAGAATAAGAAAGACCTATCATGTACAAAAATAAAGAGAGTAAATACTATTGTATATCACTCATCCAGTTTACATATTGCACTGATATTATATTTATTTATATACAGTACATTTTTCTTGTCATCTTCCATATAATCTTTATCCTCAGTTTCTATGTATGTATATAAACACTGAGAAATGTAGTCAGTTATTAAGTGTTTTTTGAATATATATTAAATTAATCTAGAAGAGCAAGTGTATCTATTTTGATAGATGACAGTAAAGTTATAAAATTTCCTTTAGATCATACGTATATTTTATCTTATTCATTTCATAATAAATATTTTTTTAACATTCACAAAAAATAATATCTCATACGTTCCTATAAGTGATAATATACCAGAAAATTATTATAACGTATATTTGTGCCATCCACTGTCACTTGATTGAATGATTTATAAATCATAACGACATAATAATATTGACTATTTATTTTCGCTTATTATATATATATTTCTTTCATTGTAGACTTCATATCGTAATGGGTTTCAATTTCCAAAAATGGGGAACATTATGTATACCACATGGGGTTCTATATACTTTTTTGAGTATAATAATTTTTAGTCTTCTAATATCTACTATTAAATATGAACGATCACGACGTAGTTGTAATATATTAACTGATGTTCATACAGTAGAAAAAGAAATTATTGGTTATCCTTTAAATTTACCAAATGATAGTCGATATATTCAATGGACATTTTTACATTTAAATGATGTTTATGAATTATTACCACTTGATAATGGACGTAAAGGAGGTTTAGCACGTGTTGCTCATGTAAGAAAATTATTAAAACAAGAAAATCCTCATACATATACATTTCTTGGTGGAGATTTTCTTTCTCCATCACCATTAGGTACATCAAAAATAAATGGTACAGCATTAAATGGTCGACAAATGGTTGCAACATTTAATACAGTTGGACTTGATTTTTTAACATTTGGAAATCATGAATTTGATTTAAATGAAAATGATTTACTTGCACGAATGAATGAATCGAAATTTTCATGGATAAGTACAAATGTATTTCGTGTAAATACGACTTTACCATTTGGTTCAAGTATAACACATAAATTAATTTTAATAGATAAAGTACGTATTCTTATTATTGGTTTAACAATTGATAAAAATCAAGGTTATGTTCAAATTATTAATGGAACATTATTAATAAGTTATGTTCAACAATTTCTGCGTCAATTTTCTAATGGAACTTATGATATACTTGTAGCTATAACACATTTAGATATGTCAACAGATATTGAACTAGCTGAAAAAATTCCACAAATTGATTTAATACTTGGTGGACATGAACATGAAGATTATTATTATTTACGAGGAAATAAATTTACATCAATTTATAAAGCAGATGCTAATGCTATTACTGTTTATATACTTCGTTGTGTTTATAATATTGATACAAAAAAATTTCGTGTTTATAATACGTTAGCAAAAATAACATCAGAAATTCTCGAAGATAAAAAAACTGCTGAAGTTGCGAATTATTGGTTTAATTTAGGTACTGAAGGTTTTCGTAAATTAGGTTTTGAACCACGTGAAACAGTTTCATGTTTACCATTAGATATTGAATTAGATGGTAGAGCTGAATCTGTTCGATATTCATCAACACTTTTAACTAATTTAATTTGTGAAAGTATGATTTATGCTACAGAATTAAATGGTACAGCAATTGGACTTTTTAATAGTGGAGCAATACGTATTGATGATATTCTTTCAGAAACAATAACACAATATGATATTATACGTACATTACCTTTTCCGAATAATATTTTAATTCTTTTAGTACCTGGTCAATCACTTGCACAAGTACTTAGTACAAGTATATTAATGAAAGGAGAAGGAGCATTTCTTTCATATTTTGGAGTCGAAACATTAGATGGTGGTAAAACATGGTTAGTTAATGGAAGTGATATATCAACAACTGGTCTTAATTATACAATAGCAACTATAAATTATACAAGATTAATAACAAAATTAAATAATACAAATGTTATTATGTTACAAAAAAGTAATATAACACAAACAAAAGCTTTAATTGATTATTTAAAAATAAAATATCCTCCTTGTTAGAATAATTTTTTTTAAAAAAAAAAAAAAGTACAAGTTTTTATTTAACTTTGTATTTTGTTTTTGATTTTTGTAAGAATTTAATGCAAAAATAAAAATATAATATTTTTAGATCAAATAAATATAATCAAAAGAATGATTCATTTCTTTTATTCATCCATTTTGTTTTTATATATATTATATGACCACTATCGATTATATATATTATTTATTTTATTCTTCATTCGTATAAATATACATTTTATATCATGTCGATATCAATATTATACATTATTCTATTATGTCAAGAAATTTTATATATTTTTGCTTGGGGACCAATTGGTCATAGTCTTGTTGCACGTCTTGCACAAAGTGAATTAAATTCAATAACTAATAGATGGATATTAGATTATATTCCATGGAATTTATATAGTAATTTGAGTGCAATTGCATCATGGTCTGATGTTATACTTTATTTAAATACAAATCCTTATAGTTATCAAAATTGGCAATGGTCACGTGAATTACATTTTATAAATATCCCTTATGATATTTGTGAATATAATTCAACAAGAGATTGTATAAATAATCGTTGTATTGAAGGTGCATTAAAAAATTATTCTCAAAGATTAATTGATTATAATTGTGATTATGTTCAACAACAAGAAGCACTTTTTTTTCTTGTTCATTTTCTTGGTGATATTCATCAACCATTACATAGTGGTTTTAAAGAAGATCAAGGTGGAAATACTGTTAAAGGTTAAATTTATTAGATTTTATTTTATTTTCTTATTTTATTTTATTAGGTTTCTTTTTAAATGGAACAAATTTAACAAATCTTCATACAATATGGGATGTTGAAATAATTAATACACGTATTAATCGTCATTTTCAATCTGATATTAATCTTTATTATGAATATTTAAAATCTCTTATGTTTAATCAAACATTAGTAATAAATGAAACACATAATGATTATAAAAAATGGATTGATGAAAGTATTAATTATGTTTGTAAACAAATATATTATGATGATAATAATAATAAATTCAATAGTTCATTAAATTTTACATTAGGTGAAAATTATTTCAATCGAAATTGGCCAATTGTTGATCAACGTTTAGCACAAGCAGGTTATCGACTTGCATCATTACTTAATCGATTAGTTGAAAATCGATCAATAAAAAAACTTGCACCAGATATTAAAGCACTTATTACTGTCTTATGTATTGAATTGTTTATTAGTATAATTGCTGCTATAGGTGTTTATTTATATAAACAACAAAAGAAAATAAAAACTGATGTTTTAATAACTGAATAATCATATTATATTTTGTTTGTTAAATAAAATAGAATTCATATGATTTGAATATCATTCTTTTGTAAATTGAATTTTAAGGTTATTTTTAAAGAGATTATAATACGAAAATGAAGATATGCAGTAATTAGAATACCTTATGATAAAGATGACTATGATAATCACAATCGAAAATATGATATTTTTTTAAAAATATATTCTAAAGATAAAATATATTTTTAATTAGATTTTTTCTTCAAGTGTTAAATAGCATGGTCGTCTTTTATACATCATCTTTTTTTCTTTCTTTCTTTCTTTATTGCGACGTTATCATATATATGCATTATCTGTATCTTCTTGCGTTCTAAGGTCATGTCGAAGTACATATATATTCTTGTTTCTAACATGTTCAGATCTATTTATTTTCTTTCTCTTATGTCTATAGAAGTATTATGTATGTCGTCATCATGTTTTCTAATGAATTCTTTCCTGTCTTTCATCTTCTACAAAATTCTTTACTTTTTTATGTTCTTATTCATATAGTTGTTATTTTGAATAATAAAAAAGTATTATATTTACAAATGAGAAATATATTCTTCTCTAATTAATAATCGATTTAATGATTCATTACTTTATAGAAGCTAAGTTAATACTGTAATCATTTTAGTTTGATTAAAAAAAGTTTCAAAATGATAGCTGTGTTTTTTATTTTGACCTTATTTAGATATAAAAATATTTGTATACTTCAATATCAAATAATATTGAAACTATCTCAATCCGATATAATTATTAATTTTTCAAATTAAAACTATAAAAATTTCAATTATATATAACAAGTAGTATCCTTTTCTAATAACTACTTCTATTCAACTAACATAAAACATTGTCACAGAGACTAACTTGATAAAAGTGTCTAATTATTACGTATGAAGTAAGAAAGAAACATTCAGTACAAGTATCAACACTATAAGCAAGAGAGAAAAGGTGAATTTTAATGAATGTTAGAACCCATCAGGAACCAGTAGATTTATAGAATCCAAAATCCAATTTTCCTCTTTTATTATATTTTTAATATAATTGTATTATGTTGTCAAGTTTTTCATTCATTCACGATATACATATTATTTTATCGTTTATATTATCTGTAGTATTTTTATGTTCGCATGATTTGTTCCCTGCAGGTTTTATGTAGCATATGCTATCAGTTGGAGAAATCATAAAATTAATCTATAGATTAAGTAATTATTTTCATTTAGTAGTTTCATTTTAAACTAATGCAAAACTATTGTTTGTTTATTTGGTCATTAATTTTCCGGTTCATAATCATGTTGACTTCATTCACTATGATCTATTTTTTATTGAAATATGTTTGTCATATAAAACATGTGAAATTTAATTAATCGATAATAACACAATTTGATGTTTTATTAAAAATTTTCCTATGTTTATATTTAGATAATAATTTCGATACTTATATCACTTTATAACTTATGATAATCCTGTCGTTTCTAAATACCAGAAATCCAGAAAAAAATGTATGCAAAAAAATCAGTATTCTAAAAGAAAGTCACGTTTTTCTCACAAATATTTTTTTCATACAAGTTAAATTTAATTCTCTACAATAAATCATAAGATATGAAAATTAATTGTTGTTCGTCCTGCGCGATATTTTAATAGAATAACAGATGAATCATAATAAATGGGAATATATTGTAGTACATATTTTCACTACTAAATATATTTTATTACAAAAATAGTATATTTAAAAAGATATAACATGCAAAGCTTGTTTTATAGATGTTCACAGTATCGAATATTGATCATTGAGTTTTATCTATTTGAAACAAAAAGTATATATATGAAATAAACTGTTCTTTGTAAATTAAGAAACTTTACACGCTGCATCTTATGGTATATTTAGTAAGGAAAATCTGAAACGCAAAATATCGTTATTCATAGAAGTCTATCCCTTTATTTTTCACCACATTAATTAAAGACGGCTTTACTTTAATTAATAGAATGATTAACACGACCATTTCTTCGTATAATTTATTTGTTTTTTTTTCTGTTAACTATTTGATTGTTAATAGATATCTGTATTGAAAAAGATGAAAAACTGTTGTAGGTACTGTGACAATATTAAGATAAAAAATTTGAATTTCAACTTCGACATTTTTATTTTTCTAAAATTTATTAATTGAGGATAAGGTTCAACAATGGTCGTATCTATAAATATTTCTTTAATTTCTATTTAATAAATGAGGAAATAAAGACATGACAACAACATTATGGTTCAATTAAACCTATTATTTTGTATTATTTCTTTATATCATTTAGTCATGCACAAATGATGAAATTTATTTTTAATTACTTTCTATATGTGATGCAGATTGTCTCGAAATGAATTCATCATTATTTCTAAGCAATTATGCGTAGCTTTTTTCTGAACTTGTCTTTTACATAGTTATAACGTCATGTGACATTTTTTTTTGTCTTTTATAGAAAACAATACACTTAGTAAACTTGGGAGTTATATTTATTTTATCATTGTATACATGTATGTTTTAAACACGTTTAGAAATACTGATTATATATGTAGGAAATTCGTTTAATTTTTTTTTGTTTTTACTGATTTAAAAGTACAAAATCAAATCATTTCTGATATGAGTGATATTATTGGTCAAGTACTTCAATCAAATATTTATACACAACCTATACATTTTATACTTGCTATTATAACAAATATTCTTAATATACGTGTATTATGTAGTCGAGTACTTCGTTCATCACCATGTACACATTATTTACTAGCTTATGCTATTATTAGTATTATTTATACATGTATGATGTGTCCAACATTATTTTTACGTGGATTTTCAATTTATTGGGCACATGGAAAAATTGGTTGTAAAATACATTTTTATCTTGCATTTCTTATTCCATATCAAGCTAATTTAATGCTTATCTTTGCTTCATTTGATCGTTATCGTTCTAGTTTACGATTACGTCGATTACGTTCAAAACGTCTTATTCAAACAGCAAGACTAGTTATTGTTTTTGGTATTGTATCATGTACTATCTTTATGCTTCCAACCTTAATGATTTATAATTGGGATGCTGATTCACAAAAATGTTTGCCACAGTCTAGTCTACTCATAAATATTTATACTTTCAGTCAATTTGGATTCTATTATATTGTGATTCCTTTATTGATGATTATATTCGGATTTTTATCGATTGCAAATATTCGACGACAATCGTCTCGTGCAAATCTTCGAATTACTTTTAATCGAGGTCGTCGTACTGAAGGTCAATTGACTCGAATGTTATTACTTCAAGTTGGTGTACACGTTATTATTTCAATTCCTTTTGGTATTACTTATAGTATAAATTTATTTGTTCCATCAACAGAAACACCACAAATGATAGCCATTCGTTTAGCTTTTGTAACATGGCAACAATGTAATTATTTTATTTCATTTTTTCTTTATGTTCTTACGGCAAGTGTCTATCGAGAACAACTTATTCGAATATTCCAATGTAGCAAACGTTCAAATCGATTAACAAATACTTATTCACAAAAATCAAAAAGTGTTTATGGAAATATTGTACTTGTTGACTTACAAATGAAACATATGAATGGTCTTAGAAATAATAACTAAAATCTGAGCAAAATATATTTTATAAATCTGAATTTTTTTATTATTATAAATAATGAAATATTACTAATGTTCGTTTCTGAATTAAATGAGTGTGGATATTTTTTGAGTCATTTTTGATCTCGAGGTTGTGTAATTGGAAAGAACGAACTCTGAGACGCTTTTCCGTACAGTTTATTTAAGTCCATAGTCACAGTTCTTACGACTGTTTGTACGTCGATGTGTTTTCTTTTTTTTTTCAACGAGTTTCTTCAATATTCTACCTGTTATTACATTAAATTGTATCTTGAATTTTGCCGTATGCATGGTAAAACTACTACAGTAAAATTAAAGAGTTCAGGATAGGATCAAGGAAGTAGTCATAGAATTAAAGAATTAATTATAGTAATAAGAGGTTAGGTATAGAATTAAGTATAGACGTGAGAGATTAGATGAATGAATAAGGATGTGTATCACTGAGGTAATATCATATGAAGCTTCGTATGAAATATCAATTACAAAATTTTTTCTTAATCTGCTGGAGGCAAATTTCGTAAACTTATGGTTTCAAAATTTGAATAGACTATTAAAGGAATTACTTACTAGTTTCAACTATCATATATAAGGATAACTTGATGATGGTCACTAATGATATACTGCAGACACTACCATTAATTCATATGAAACCAACCATTTTATTTAGCATTCAACAATGTACTATTGAAGTAGTATAAGTCGGACGTTCCTCTGGTATTTATATCTATAATATATGACAGTTTGATATGATCCTGTTAGAATCAGTTTTAATAATTGATTAAAATTTTAAAACAGAGACAATTGATAAAGTTGATATACATTCTAGCTTTGTTGAATGTTTAAGAAAGTCTGTCAAACGTTATAGAAAATAGTTTTTCATATGCTTGAATTACTAATGTTCGCGCCAGAATTAAAGAGAAGTGAGTGTAAGTTTAATTACTCGATAATAACAACAGCTAGTAACCCAATTTTTATCAATCGAGAGAGAAGACCGGAATATATCTTTTTCTCCAACAATGTATAAAATGAAATCTCTTTCAAAGTAATCATAGTCGAGAAAGATGTAAAAGAATTTATGAAAAACATCCTGCCAGCTAAATGAAATTGAGATCTGTAACTCAAGATACAATGCAAATGATCGTCTTATTCCATTCTAATATTGAGCAAATGAAATCATGTATTTCCATGAACAAATAATTGGGAATTTTGTTGAATTTTTACAAAGTTTTCGCACTTTTTATCATAGTAGCTTCAGATTTTGATGAAAAAGTAGGAAGACATATTGTGTCTTAAACGATAGATCTCAAGTTCCTCTATCTAAATCAAAGGTAAAAATCAAAAATTCATCTAGCTTGCAAGTCATTTTCATGGACTCTTTTACATGTTTTTCGACTATGATTACTATTTAAAGGATTTCGTCTTATACATTATTGGGAGAAAAAACCACAAGTCGTTAGCTATTACCATTATCGAGTAATTCAGGTTACACTCATCCCTCTTTAATTCTGGCGCGGACATTAATTCTCAACTTATATTTGTTTTACAAAATGAAAACTGGAAAGAATCTTTAATTGGTAGAGTTTTATTGACAACTTATACGTGAAACTTTAAAAAGCTATCAAAATCTAAAAACTTCAATAAAGCGATCTGTACGGGACGGCAGATCAACTAGACTTACTGCTCGATATTTTTCTTTCATTGTATTTTAAATAACGAGAAGGAAAAGTCCCGAAAAAATTTGTGTTGTATGTGTACATACTAATAGAAGATATAAAAAGATAATAGTTTCACATTATATGTGTAAAGATTGTGATATGGATCTTTGTGACGTTGGTTGTTTCGAGGAATTTTATATCTTGGTAAATTTTAAAATTTATTCTGATGTACTTTTCTTTTAATTTCAAAATAAATCAATTACATATTTAGGTAAACGTTTAAATGCAACAATCATGTTCATTAATAAATTTCAATATATACCCCTGGAAAAAAATACTTGCACACTGTATTTTGGGCATATTGTCACTATAAAAAGCTATTTTTTCAATGATAATGGCATATTCTGAAAGTTCGTGGAATTCTCTATCATTCTGTATATTTACTTATTTTCTTATGTTCATTTATTGAACAGCAAATTTGAGTACAATGAAGGCACCCTCATGTCCAGATTTCCACAGACATGAATTTTTCACTGTCATCAAAATTAGTTTTTGGAATTTTTCAATACTCTAAAATTGTCTGTTTAGAAAAGTAATTATGTATTCTGATAGAGCTTGAAATTCTCTATCACTCTGTATATTTACTTATTTTCTTATGTTCATTTATTGAAAAGAAAATTTGATTACAATGAAAAATCCTTGATCGACAAGTACCAAAAATCTATACTATTTCCCTGTCTCTTATTAACTATTGTCCCAAAGAAATAAGCTATGTAAAAGAAAGTACACCATTTGATAGCGCATGAAATTCTCTATCATTCTATATATTTTTTTGTCTTGCCTTACGTGTATGTGCCGCAGCACATACACGTAAGGCAAGACAAAAATAAATAGAAAGATAGAGAATTTCAAGCTCTATGAGTATCTGTATTTGCTTTGTAAAAACTTTTGCCCATAGGGATTATAATTTCAAGAGTAACACTGCAAAAGTAACAACAGAATGTAGATTTTTGGTACTTGTCGATTAAGGATTTTTCATTGTAATCAAATTTTCTTTTCAATAAATGAACATAAGAAAATAAGTAAATATACAGAGTGATAGAGAATTTCAAGCTCTATCAGAATACATAATTACTTTTCTAAACAGACAATTTTAGAGTATTGAAAAATTCCAAAAAACTAATTTTGATGACAGTGAAAAATTCATGTCTGTGGAAATCTGGACATGAGGGTGCCTTCATTGTACTCAAATTTGCTGTTCAATAAATGAACATAAGAAAATAAGTAAATATACAGAATGATAGAGAATTCCACGAACTTTCAGAATATGCCATTATCTTTGAAAAAATACCTTTTTATAGTGACAATATGCCCAAAATACAGTGTGCAAGTATTTTTTTCCAGGGGTATATATTGAAATTTATTAATGAACATGATTGTTGCATTTAAACGTTTACCTAAATATGTAATTGATTTATTTTGAAATTAAAAGAAAAGTACATCAGAATAAATTTTAAAATTTACCAAGATATAAAATTCCTCGAAACAACCAACGTCACAAAGATCCATATCACAATCTTTACACATATAATGTGAAACTATTATCTTTTTATATCTTCTATTAGTATGTACACATACAACACAAATTTTTTCGGGACTTTTCCTTCTCGTTATTTAAAATACAATGAAAGAAAAATATCGAGCAGTAAGTCTAGTTGATCTGCCGTCCCGTACAGATCGCTTTATTGAAGTTTTTAGATTTTGATAGCTTTTTAAAGTTTCACGTATAAGTTGTCAATAAAACTCTACCAATTAAAGATTCTTTCCAGTTTTCATTTTGTAAAACAAATATAAGTTGAGAATTAATGTCCGCGCCAGAATTAAAGAGGGATGAGTGTAACCTGAATTACTCGATAATGGTAATAGCTAACGACTTGTGGTTTTTTCTCCCAATAATGTATAAGACGAAATCCTTTAAATAGTAATCATAGTCGAAAAACATGTAAAAGAGTCCATGAAAATGACTTGCAAGCTAGATGAATTTTTGATTTTTACCTTTGATTTAGATAGAGGAACTTGAGATCTATCGTTTAAGACACAATATGTCTTCCTACTTTTTCATCAAAATCTGAAGCTACTATGATAAAAAGTGCGAAAACTTTGTAAAAATTCAACAAAATTCCCAATTATTTGTTCATGGAAATACATGATTTCATTTGCTCAATATTAGAATGGAATAAGACGATCATTTGCATTGTATCTTGAGTTACAGATCTCAATTTCATTTAGCTGGCAGGATGTTTTTCATAAATTCTTTTACATCTTTCTCGACTATGATTACTTTGAAAGAGATTTCATTTTATACATTGTTGGAGAAAAAGATATATTCCGGTCTTCTCTCTCGATTGATAAAAATTGGGTTACTAGCTGTTGTTATTATCGAGTAATTAAACTTACACTCACTTCTCTTTAATTCTGGCGCGAACATTAGTAATTCAAGCATATGAAAAACTATTTTCTATAACGTTTGACAGACTTTCTTAAACATTCAACAAAGCTAGAATGTATATCAACTTTATCAATTGTCTCTGTTTTAAAATTTTAATCAATTATTAAAACTGATTCTAACAGGATCATATCAAACTGTCATATATTATAGATATAAATACCAGAGGAACGTCCGACTTATACTACTTCAATAGTACATTGTTGAATGCTAAATAAAATGGTTGGTTTCATATGAATTAATGGTAGTGTCTGCAGTATATCATTAGTGACCATCATCAAGTTATCCTTATATATGATAGTTGAAACTAGTAAGTAATTCCTTTAATAGTCTATTCAAATTTTGAAACCATAAGTTTACGAAATTTGCCTCCAGCAGATTAAGAAAAAATTTTGTAATTGATATTTCATACGAAGCTTCATATGATATTACCTCAGTGATACACATCCTTATTCATTCATCTAATCTCTCACGTCTATACTTAATTCTATACCTAACCTCTTATTACTATAATTAATTCTTTAATTCTATGACTACTTCCTTGATCCTATCCTGAACTCTTTAATTTTACTGTAGTAGTTTTACCATGCATACGGCAAAATTCAAGATACAATTTAATGTAATAACAGGTAGAATATTGAAGAAACTCGTTGAAAAAAAAAAGAAAACACATCGACGTACAAACAGTCGTAAGAACTGTGACTATGGACTTAAATAAACTGTACGGAAAAGCGTCTCAGAGTTCGTTCTTTCCAATTACACAACCTCGAGATCAAAAATGACTCAAAAAATATCCACACTCATTTAATTCAGAAACGAACATTAGTAATATTTCATTATTTATAATAATAAAAAAATTCAGATTTATAAAATATATTTTGCTCAGATTTTAGTTATTATTTCTAAGACCATTCATATGTTTCATTTGTAAGTCAACAAGTACAATATTTCCATAAACACTTTTTGATTTTTGTGAATAAGTATTTGTTAATCGATTTGAACGTTTGCTACATTGGAATATTCGAATAAGTTGTTCTCGATAGACACTTGCCGTAAGAACATAAAGAAAAAATGAAATAAAATAATTACATTGTTGCCATGTTACAAAAGCTAAACGAATGGCTATCATTTGTGGTGTTTCTGTTGATGGAACAAATAAATTTATACTATAAGTAATACCAAAAGGAATTGAAATAATAACGTGTACACCAACTTGAAGTAATAACATTCGAGTCAATTGACCTTCAGTACGACGACCTCGATTAAAAGTAATTCGAAGATTTGCACGAGACGATTGTCGTCGAATATTTGCAATCGATAAAAATCCGAATATAATCATCAATAAAGGAATCACAATATAATAGAATCCAAATTGACTGAAAGTATAAATATTTATGAGTAGACTAGACTGTGGCAAACATTTTTGTGAATCAGCATCCCAATTATAAATCATTAAGGTTGGAAGCATAAAGATAGTACATGATACAATACCAAAAACAATAACTAGTCTTGCTGTTTGAATAAGACGTTTTGAACGTAATCGACGTAATCGTAAACTAGAACGATAACGATCAAATGAAGCAAAGATAAGCATTAAATTAGCTTGATATGGAATAAGAAATGCAAGATAAAAATGTATTTTACAACCAATTTTTCCATGTGCCCAATAAATTGAAAATCCACGTAAAAATAATGTTGGACACATCATACATGTATAAATAATACTAATAATAGCATAAGCTAGTAAATAATGTGTACATGGTGATGAACGAAGTACTCGACTACATAATACACGTATATTAAGAATATTTGTTATAATAGCAAGTATAAAATGTATAGGTTGTGTATAAATATTTGATTGAAGTACTTGACCAATAATATCACTCATATCAGAAATGATTTGATTTTGTACTTTTAAATCAGTAAAAACAAAAAAAAATTAAACGAATTTCCTACATATATAATCAGTATTTCTAAACGTGTTTAAAACATACATGTATACAATGATAAAATAAATATAACTCCCAAGTTTACTAAGTGTATTGTTTTCTATAAAAGACAAAAAAAAATGTCACATGACGTTATAACTATGTAAAAGACAAGTTCAGAAAAAAGCTACGCATAATTGCTTAGAAATAATGATGAATTCATTTCGAGACAATCTGCATCACATATAGAAAGTAATTAAAAATAAATTTCATCATTTGTGCATGACTAAATGATATAAAGAAATAATACAAAATAATAGGTTTAATTGAACCATAATGTTGTTGTCATGTCTTTATTTCCTCATTTATTAAATAGAAATTAAAGAAATATTTATAGATACGACCATTGTTGAACCTTATCCTCAATTAATAAATTTTAGAAAAATAAAAATGTCGAAGTTGAAATTCAAATTTTTTATCTTAATATTGTCACAGTACCTACAACAGTTTTTCATCTTTTTCAATACAGATATCTATTAACAATCAAATAGTTAACAGAAAAAAAAACAAATAAATTATACGAAGAAATGGTCGTGTTAATCATTCTATTAATTAAAGTAAAGCCGTCTTTAATTAATGTGGTGAAAAATAAAGGGATAGACTTCTATGAATAACGATATTTTGCGTTTCAGATTTTCCTTACTAAATATACCATAAGATGCAGCGTGTAAAGTTTCTTAATTTACAAAGAACAGTTTATTTCATATATATACTTTTTGTTTCAAATAGATAAAACTCAATGATCAATATTCGATACTGTGAACATCTATAAAACAAGCTTTGCATGTTATATCTTTTTAAATATACTATTTTTGTAATAAAATATATTTAGTAGTGAAAATATGTACTACAATATATTCCCATTTATTATGATTCATCTGTTATTCTATTAAAATATCGCGCAGGACGAACAACAATTAATTTTCATATCTTATGATTTATTGTAGAGAATTAAATTTAACTTGTATGAAAAAAATATTTGTGAGAAAAACGTGACTTTCTTTTAGAATACTGATTTTTTTGCATACATTTTTTTCTGGATTTCTGGTATTTAGAAACGACAGGATTATCATAAGTTATAAAGTGATATAAGTATCGAAATTATTATCTAAATATAAACATAGGAAAATTTTTAATAAAACATCAAATTGTGTTATTATCGATTAATTAAATTTCACATGTTTTATATGACAAACATATTTCAATAAAAAATAGATCATAGTGAATGAAGTCAACATGATTATGAACCGGAAAATTAATGACCAAATAAACAAACAATAGTTTTGCATTAGTTTAAAATGAAACTACTAAATGAAAATAATTACTTAATCTATAGATTAATTTTATGATTTCTCCAACTGATAGCATATGCTACATAAAACCTGCAGGGAACAAATCATGCGAACATAAAAATACTACAGATAATATAAACGATAAAATAATATGTATATCGTGAATGAATGAAAAACTTGACAACATAATACAATTATATTAAAAATATAATAAAAGAGGAAAATTGGATTTTGGATTCTATAAATCTACTGGTTCCTGATGGGTTCTAACATTCATTAAAATTCACCTTTTCTCTCTTGCTTATAGTGTTGATACTTGTACTGAATGTTTCTTTCTTACTTCATACGTAATAATTAGACACTTTTATCAAGTTAGTCTCTGTGACAATGTTTTATGTTAGTTGAATAGAAGTAGTTATTAGAAAAGGATACTACTTGTTATATATAATTGAAATTTTTATAGTTTTAATTTGAAAAATTAATAATTATATCGGATTGAGATAGTTTCAATATTATTTGATATTGAAGTATACAAATATTTTTATATCTAAATAAGGTCAAAATAAAAAACACAGCTATCATTTTGAAACTTTTTTTAATCAAACTAAAATGATTACAGTATTAACTTAGCTTCTATAAAGTAATGAATCATTAAATCGATTATTAATTAGAGAAGAATATATTTCTCATTTGTAAATATAATACTTTTTTATTATTCAAAATAACAACTATATGAATAAGAACATAAAAAAGTAAAGAATTTTGTAGAAGATGAAAGACAGGAAAGAATTCATTAGAAAACATGATGACGACATACATAATACTTCTATAGACATAAGAGAAAGAAAATAAATAGATCTGAACATGTTAGAAACAAGAATATATATGTACTTCGACATGACCTTAGAACGCAAGAAGATACAGATAATGCATATATATGATAACGTCGCAATAAAGAAAGAAAGAAAGAAAAAAAGATGATGTATAAAAGACGACCATGCTATTTAACACTTGAAGAAAAAATCTAATTAAAAATATATTTTATCTTTAGAATATATTTTTAAAAAAATATCATATTTTCGATTGTGATTATCATAGTCATCTTTATCATAAGGTATTCTAATTACTGCATATCTTCATTTTCGTATTATAATCTCTTTAAAAATAACCTTAAAATTCAATTTACAAAAGAATGATATTCAAATCATATGAATTCTATTTTATTTAACAAACAAAATATAATATGATTATTCAGTTATTAAAACATCAGTTTTTATTTTCTTTTGTTGTTTATATAAATAAACACCTATAGCAGCAATTATACTAATAAACAATTCAATACATAAGACAGTAATAAGTGCTTTAATATCTGGTGCAAGTTTTTTTATTGATCGATTTTCAACTAATCGATTAAGTAATGATGCAAGTCGATAACCTGCTTGTGCTAAACGTTGATCAACAATTGGCCAATTTCGATTGAAATAATTTTCACCTAATGTAAAATTTAATGAACTATTGAATTTATTATTATTATCATCATAATATATTTGTTTACAAACATAATTAATACTTTCATCAATCCATTTTTTATAATCATTATGTGTTTCATTTATTACTAATGTTTGATTAAACATAAGAGATTTTAAATATTCATAATAAAGATTAATATCAGATTGAAAATGACGATTAATACGTGTATTAATTATTTCAACATCCCATATTGTATGAAGATTTGTTAAATTTGTTCCATTTAAAAAGAAACCTAATAAAATAAAATA
Organism: Macrotrachela quadricornifera; assembly: GCA_022393335.1. Classification (NCBI taxonomy): domain Eukaryota; kingdom Metazoa; phylum Rotifera; class Eurotatoria; order Philodinida; family Philodinidae; genus Macrotrachela; species Macrotrachela quadricornifera. Next base: position 20,092 of record JAJEKB010018179.1, read on the forward strand.
AGAAAATAAAATAAAATCTAATAAATTTAACCTTTAACAGTATTTCCACCTTGATCTTCTTTAAAACCACTATGTAATGGTTGATGAATATCACCAAGAAAATGAACAAGAAAAAAAAGTGCTTCTTGTTGTTGAACATAATCACAATTATAATCAATTAATCTTTGAGAATAATTTTTTAATGCACCTTCAATACAACGATTATTTATACAATCTCTTGTTGAATTATATTCACAAATATCATAAGGGATATTTATAAAATGTAATTCACGTGACCATTGCCAATTTTGATAACTATAAGGATTTGTATTTAAATAAAGTATAACATCAGACCATGATGCAATTGCACTCAAATTACTATATAAATTCCATGGAATATAATCTAATATCCATCTATTAGTTATTGAATTTAATTCACTTTGTGCAAGACGTGCAACAAGACTATGACCAATTGGTCCCCAAGCAAAAATATATAAAATTTCTTGACATAATAGAATAATGTATAATATTGATATCGACATGATATAAAATGTATATTTATACGAATGAAGAATAAAATAAATAATATATATAATCGATAGTGGTCATATAATATATATAAAAACAAAATGGATGAATAAAAGAAATGAATCATTCTTTTGATTATATTTATTTGATCTAAAAATATTATATTTTTATTTTTGCATTAAATTCTTACAAAAATCAAAAACAAAATACAAAGTTAAATAAAAACTTGTACTTTTTTTTTTTTTTAAAAAAAATTATTCTAACAAGGAGGATATTTTATTTTTAAATAATCAATTAAAGCTTTTGTTTGTGTTATATTACTTTTTTGTAACATAATAACATTTGTATTATTTAATTTTGTTATTAATCTTGTATAATTTATAGTTGCTATTGTATAATTAAGACCAGTTGTTGATATATCACTTCCATTAACTAACCATGTTTTACCACCATCTAATGTTTCGACTCCAAAATATGAAAGAAATGCTCCTTCTCCTTTCATTAATATACTTGTACTAAGTACTTGTGCAAGTGATTGACCAGGTACTAAAAGAATTAAAATATTATTCGGAAAAGGTAATGTACGTATAATATCATATTGTGTTATTGTTTCTGAAAGAATATCATCAATACGTATTGCTCCACTATTAAAAAGTCCAATTGCTGTACCATTTAATTCTGTAGCATAAATCATACTTTCACAAATTAAATTAGTTAAAAGTGTTGATGAATATCGAACAGATTCAGCTCTACCATCTAATTCAATATCTAATGGTAAACATGAAACTGTTTCACGTGGTTCAAAACCTAATTTACGAAAACCTTCAGTACCTAAATTAAACCAATAATTCGCAACTTCAGCAGTTTTTTTATCTTCGAGAATTTCTGATGTTATTTTTGCTAACGTATTATAAACACGAAATTTTTTTGTATCAATATTATAAACACAACGAAGTATATAAACAGTAATAGCATTAGCATCTGCTTTATAAATTGATGTAAATTTATTTCCTCGTAAATAATAATAATCTTCATGTTCATGTCCACCAAGTATTAAATCAATTTGTGGAATTTTTTCAGCTAGTTCAATATCTGTTGACATATCTAAATGTGTTATAGCTACAAGTATATCATAAGTTCCATTAGAAAATTGACGCAGAAATTGTTGAACATAACTTATTAATAATGTTCCATTAATAATTTGAACATAACCTTGATTTTTATCAATTGTTAAACCAATAATAAGAATACGTACTTTATCTATTAAAATTAATTTATGTGTTATACTTGAACCAAATGGTAAAGTCGTATTTACACGAAATACATTTGTACTTATCCATGAAAATTTCGATTCATTCATTCGTGCAAGTAAATCATTTTCATTTAAATCAAATTCATGATTTCCAAATGTTAAAAAATCAAGTCCAACTGTATTAAATGTTGCAACCATTTGTCGACCATTTAATGCTGTACCATTTATTTTTGATGTACCTAATGGTGATGGAGAAAGAAAATCTCCACCAAGAAATGTATATGTATGAGGATTTTCTTGTTTTAATAATTTTCTTACATGAGCAACACGTGCTAAACCTCCTTTACGTCCATTATCAAGTGGTAATAATTCATAAACATCATTTAAATGTAAAAATGTCCATTGAATATATCGACTATCATTTGGTAAATTTAAAGGATAACCAATAATTTCTTTTTCTACTGTATGAACATCAGTTAATATATTACAACTACGTCGTGATCGTTCATATTTAATAGTAGATATTAGAAGACTAAAAATTATTATACTCAAAAAAGTATATAGAACCCCATGTGGTATACATAATGTTCCCCATTTTTGGAAATTGAAACCCATTACGATATGAAGTCTACAATGAAAGAAATATATATATAATAAGCGAAAATAAATAGTCAATATTATTATGTCGTTATGATTTATAAATCATTCAATCAAGTGACAGTGGATGGCACAAATATACGTTATAATAATTTTCTGGTATATTATCACTTATAGGAACGTATGAGATATTATTTTTTGTGAATGTTAAAAAAATATTTATTATGAAATGAATAAGATAAAATATACGTATGATCTAAAGGAAATTTTATAACTTTACTGTCATCTATCAAAATAGATACACTTGCTCTTCTAGATTAATTTAATATATATTCAAAAAACACTTAATAACTGACTACATTTCTCAGTGTTTATATACATACATAGAAACTGAGGATAAAGATTATATGGAAGATGACAAGAAAAATGTACTGTATATAAATAAATATAATATCAGTGCAATATGTAAACTGGATGAGTGATATACAATAGTATTTACTCTCTTTATTTTTGTACATGATAGGTCTTTCTTATTCTATATTTTTTTTGTATTGTTTTTGCTATATTGTTATCAATATATACATAGTTGTTTAGAAATCTAGTGTTGATAGATGAATTATTCAACAAATCTTTGTTAGACAGAATTGTCAAAATAAAAATATCGACAAAATAACAAATCTCACAACTCAATTTTCTGTAATAAATAACCAGTTTCAAAAGATTTTTCAACAGCATTTTATCCAGGTTTTTACCTCCGAAGGAACAATTTGAAACTTGAAGAGGACGAAACTAAAGTTCGGAAAGGCAAGTTATATGATTCATAGTCCAATGATTGCCAGTTTCGGAAGATAAATTCGATTCTCGGGCACTTCCTGGATAAAACACTTTCTTCAAAATGATTTGTTTCAATAACTGAATTATAGAAAGAAAATCATATAACAACTAACTGTAAGTTATTAAATTTATCGCCATAATAAAAAAAATAGATTCAATATAAAACAATTCATATCGAAATTTGTTGTGAAAGATCTGAATTTCAAGAATTTATTTTAAAGGTAACGACAAACTAAAAGCAAATAATTTTACCGTCACTTTTGATACTAATATTTATTGGGATACTTCATATTTTCACCATATAACTATTTGACATACAATACCAGCTTATATAGGAGAGAGATATGAGGAAAGGAAAGAATAATAATAGACGGGTAAGCAGGAAATTATGGAAGAACAGAGAAAAGGACGATATCATTAGAGAAAATATAATTATCAACATACTAAAATAAATTATATTGTCTATTTTTATTCGATGTATATTTATCTAAGATAGAGACAATAAAATTTACGAATGCAATTCCTATAACCGATATTTTATCGTAAATATATGGTAACATTACTTCTTGTCTTCCCTGTTAGAAAAAAAAATTTCATCTTCTTATACTGATAATATTAGACGATGAAACACTTTCTCATAATGAAGAATACTAAAAATAATGTTATGATACTCTCTGAAAAATACAGTGAAACACTTACTATAATAATACCTTTCAAATCTAGCCGATGTATGTGGTATTTCATTTGATTTTTTTTTTTGAATGTTATCAATGAATATAGCACTTTAATCTTTATATATTTTCTTGGTATACAGAAGAAATTAGGGAAAAACTGAATCGTTTACGATAGTATCGTGTATAGAAAGTTGTTGCAAAGAACTGGATAAAGCATAATGATGGATCAAACATTCATACATCATCAAGAAGATAAAATCATTCACACGTATTTAGAACTTATATTATCGAATCAACTATGTATAAAAGAGTATTTTGTCATTGATTATTGATAAATCGATGTATTCTTATCTTCTCTAATGTCAATATTTTTTGCATGTGTCGATTCACTATCCCTATCAATTAAAGAATAAAAGTGCGATCTAATGCAATCATTCAAGTTAGTATTCAAGCACCAAACCATACTCGTTCTACGGATAATAAGATACTCGATTATCATAACCATTTGTCATCAATTTGTTTTCTTAATACAATCCATCTTTTGCGTTTCTGAGCATGTTTTTTACTCAAATAAATTATTGCTAAAGTAAGTTATCAAAGTCTAACAGAACGTTTGTTATGTATATCTTAAAATTTATCAATGTTGTCACTCTTTAACGCAAAAGTAATGATGAAGAATATTTAGTTAAATGGAGTTAATACTAAATGGATATCTTATCAATCTGTTATCATATGCTTCTTCTCTTGTTTGTCTTTATGTGTATCTATCTTCTATTTGTATTACTATAGAATACATAATGAATTGATGAAACTCAAATACTATACCATCGTATTCGAAAAGTCCGTGAAACTCATATAATATGAAACAATAGAATAACAACTGTTGCACTTATTCGATATATTGACCTTCCATAACAGTGTCACGTTGCCAATGATCAAGTAAATTATTTATTCCATCAGAAAAAGAACTGCGAATCGACATTATTGAGGTGGTCTCCAACAGTCTTTATCACTTCGTCATCAAAGATACTACTCTTGCCATAGGGAAATATCTTTATATTTCCGAACAAGTGGTAATTAATAGGCGCAATATCTGGAGAATATCCGAAATAATTCAGTTTGTAGATGAATGCGTCACCCTGCCTATTCATCGAATATTGCGCCTACTGATCACTTTTTGTTCGCAAATATAAAGATATTTCCCCATGGTAAGAATTATGCCTTTGATGACGAAATGATAAAGACTTTTGAAGACTATTCAAATAATGCTGATTCGTAGTTCTTTTTCTAATAGAATAAATAATTTACTTGATCAGTGACAACGTGTCATTGCTATCGAAGGTTAATACATCGAATAAATGCAGCAGTTGTTATCCTATTACTACATATTATAGAAGTTCCACAGACTTTCTGAATACGCTGATAGATCTAACAATTGTTATTGAAAATATCAAAATATATATATAAAATAAAATAAAATAAAATAAAAAATTTTGATTTGATTCTTTGATCATTTTATAAATTAAAATAATATTAAGATTATACTTTCTATCGTACTGTCTAGAGTAATTATAGAATGCAAAAGAATAACATCAGATAAAGACATTAAAATCGATTATAGGACGATAGTATTAGTATTCATGTTCTATTCTTTATCCTTTTTCTTTTTTTATCATTCATCTATAACCAATTGATATCATTTATCAATCAATGTCTACATACTGTAATAAATCTATTCCAAATCTTTTACCGAGTTCAATAAACCTCAATGTGTACCCATAGTAATAACATTCAGTGATACAGATGAAATACCCATAGAAAGGTCATAACCATCAAATATATGTATGAATTTGAATATGACAAAAAATACTGCTAATGATGGAATTATTCAACATCCTATGAAATACTTTCAAAATACAAATGAAAAATAAATAGATCTAGAATAATATGTCAATAAAGAATGACTAACAAGAATTTCATATAAAAAAGAGAAAGATAATTATAATTTTATTATTATCATAGAATTCATGAAAATGTGAATTCTGTACTTAAACATTGATGAAAGCAGTTTTCAGCAACTGCATTAATAACTATTTCGACTTGAATAGCTTGTATGATTGCCATAAAATATCTGTTGACTTACACTTTTGTTATTGAACTTTGTTTTCAAATGATAATATTTCGATATTTTATTTTCAAATTTTTATTTAGTTTATAACAATATTTATTTCAATTAAAATTCTATATATTTTAACAGTAAAATAAACATATCATCCGACATTGATTGTTGTATAATCTTAAATAAGATAAATAATGATATTTTTTTCTGATATTTATTCCCAAATGATATTCAACATTTGTAAAGTACTTCTAAAACTGATATTAATTGTTTGAAAGATAAACATCATTAATCATTGCTTTCTAACATACACAACTAAATTTAGATTATTAGAATTGAATATTAATGTTATCAATTATCAATCAATAAAAGATACATATTATTTCTGAACTCATATAGAAGAGTATTGATAAAGAAAATATAGAGAAGAATGTAAAATTAATGTCACATATAGCATTATTAAATGTTGCAAAAAAAGGTTTATAAAGCTGCATTAAACGTATTCATATATGCTGAAACAATACCATACTGATGATATTAGTATATTTCTCCATTACAGACAATCAAATTAGAAATTCAATGTAATACTCGAGATTATTTTGATGAAAAAAACTAGAGATATATGAAATTCTTAACAGAAAAATTGCATGAATGATTTAACTAAGGTGGCTGACTGCACGAAGTGCAGAAAGCCACATTATTGCTTTTAGTATGCTTAGTTGTCATGGTAAATTCGTCTTCTTTAAGGTGGCTGACTGCACGAAGTGCAGAAAGACACATTATTGCTTTTAGTATGCTTAGTTGTCATGGTAAATTCTTCTTCTTTTTTGAAAGCCACATTATTGCTTTTAGTATGCTTAGTTGCCATGGTAAATTCTTCTTTAAGGTGGCTGACTGCACGAAGTGCAGAAAGCCACATTATTGCTTTT
>JAJEKB010018180.1:0-16308 GCA_022393335.1 Macrotrachela quadricornifera
AATGGAATTGTATTTGGTATTGATGATGGAATATAAGGTGGAATTGTGGTTTGTATTGGTGGTGGAAGATAAGAGGGAATTGGTGTTTGTATTGGTGGCCGAGTATAAGAGGGAATTGATGTCTCTATTGATGGTGGAATGCAAAATGGAATTGATGGTGGTATTGGTGTTTTAATATAAGACGGAGTCGATGGTGGTATTGGCAAGGGAGTATAACGAGAAATTGACGTTGGTAGTGATAATGAGGAAAAATTAGCAGGTATTACTCCTATTGGGTTTTTGATATCACGAAATTGTTCTCGATATCTTTCTTGTTGATCTTTAATCCATGAGTCTTTAAACTTATTATAACAGCGAGTAATACATGCTTCTAAATCAAATATTTCTTTATCTTCTTCAGCATCCTCACTACTTCCAATGCTACTAGGCATCGGAGATGGTAATATGTTAGATGAAATCATTGAAGTCGAAGGATGAGCTGCTGAATTTGTTGTAATATATTGTTGTTGCGGTGGAATATCGATTGCCACTGGTAGAGATTGCAATGGTTGGTTAGCAACAGTTTGCTGAAGAAGATGCTGCTGATTGCCTTCATATATTGGTAATTGTGGTTGAGATGGAACAATCTGTTCATTGATATAATTATTTTGATTATATGTTTGTGGAATGCCTGGTGAGAGATGGGTGTCGATGTATTGCTGATTATTTGACGTTCGTACTGGTTGTAAATATGAAATAGTATTCGATTGATTTAATATAGGTTCTTGAGAATACTGTGCTTTTCTTGTATATTCAACTGTACCAGTTGGTAGAGAAGAACTGACTAATTGTTGATCAGTTGTATATGGCTTAGATAGTTGAGGTATTGATCCTTGATATTGAATATTATTGTCAATATGCGAAATTGTTGAAGGTGGTTGAATAAAAACATTTTGGTTTCTTGTTGATTGAACAGATACTTGTGGTTGTTCAATAATATTAGTAAAAGAAGGAGTAACCTGGTGAGCATTATACTGAACTTCTTTTAGTGAATCAAAAGGTTTTGGTATATTTAAAATTTGTCTTTGATTGTAGCTATCAATTGGTGATGTAATCGACTGATTGCCATTTAAATATTCAAACGTTCTTTGTTGAGAAGTTTCTATTGGTACTGTTCTATTGGTTGATATCGGGAAATTTTGACATGGTAATGGCTCTTGAATTGTATTTGAATACTGTGGGAATGGTACCGACGGTTCGGAGAGAAAATTTTGACATGGTAATGGCTCTTGAATTGTATTTGAATACTGTGGGAGTGGTACCGACGGTTTGGAGAGAAAACTTTGACATGGTTCAGTACGAAGTGGCTGTTGTAATATTGGTCTTCGTCCGTGTGAAGCAGTTCGTCGGTGACGTAATTTACGACGATGTACTTCGAAACAGCGAGATATACAAGTTTGTAATTGATCTAGTTCCACTTCTTCTGGACAAATAGGTTTTGAAAACATATTTTATATTTTTATAAATCTTATAAAAATTTATAAGTATAATTTTTTCGTCACCTTGCCGTTGTTAACGATAGTAGTCTGGTTAATAGGATAGAAATGAAAAACGATTTTCGATTAGGCGTTACGATCAATTGACTAGATAAATAAACCTTGAATGGTATTCAATGTATGATTATTATTGTTATTGATGTTAATGACATTGAGCATGTCTGGTTAAGAGTAATTATATGCTCAATTTTCTTTTATCCAGTGATTATATCCTTGGCTTGTCGTTTTCTATCTGTTACTGGACGAAAATTTCAATGAAAGATACAAGGATTTATTGATATAAAAAACACAAAATATTCTTTCATTTATGAAGGCTTTTTTTCTGTAAATAATATTATCTTTAGACTACTTATTTATTTATATTTGACCAATAGATACAATAGACTATGATAAAATCTATATCTAACAATATAAAAAAACGAAATTAACTTAAACAATTATATTTCACATTTAATGTTTGAAGGTATGTGTTTGCAAGTACAAATCTATACATTCACATATATCGTATGTTAATATTCTCCATAGAATTCTTAAAAGAAAAAAAAACAAAAAGATGAAAAAAAAATTTAGAAAATACAATCAGTTTTCAAATAGTTGAATACTTATTGTAAGATATCACTGCAGAGGAATTACAGAAAGAGGCCTTTGAAATGGATTTATACCACTATTCTGACGAGCTGCAGCTAAAAAAAAAACATTTTTTTTTGTAAATTTGAAATTTAATCTTTAGTATTTTATTACCGAATAGACGAGCATTGAGATCAGCACGGAGACGAATAAGATCTGATTGAAGAATAACAGTTGGATCTGCTGATTGAACATGAATTGGAGAAAGTGGCTCTAAAAATTATCTTATGATATAGATAAATAAAATAAAAATATTTCTTTACCAAAATATCTATCCATTGATAATTTATCATCATGTCGATCTTGTGCAACTTCATTTTTGATCACTTTTGATTGAAAATCAGCAACAATATCATTAACAACTACAGTATCGGCAGGATATTCTCTTTGTGGAAAATTACTTGGAAGATATGGTGAAACAGGTGGTAATGGAGAAGATGGAATATTTGGTACTTTAAATTGAACTAAATCTGAAACTAGATGAATCAGAAATAAAAAATAAAAATATTTTTTTGAAATTATTAAAAGATGATTGTTAGATTATTGTTACCCAGTGAAGGAGATTTAGGTTTAGCAAGAAAACGATCAAGATCCGATTGATGAATAATAACTGGATCTGGTGGTCGAATATAAATTGGAGGAAGTGGTTCTAAAAATACATTATAATTTATATATAAAAAAGAAATATTTTTCTTACCAAGACAATCAATACTTGGTGGAGGATCACAATATCCTTGTTCAGCATCATTAATTATTTTTAATTGAAAATCAACAATTATATCATTAACAATTGCTTTATCAGCAAATAATCCTGTACGTAATGAATAATTTGATACAGTTGGTGAATATAGATATGTAGCTTGTTGTTTTAGTATTATATCTGGTACTTGAACAAAATCAGATGATGGTTGTTGTACCATACTAGAAGGAACTTCAGTTACATAAGGATCACCTTCAGTAATAAAACTTGTTGTTGATGTATTCATTAATTGTGTTAGAGACCTTTCACCTTCTTGATATTGTCTATTAGATAAAAGAAAATAAAAGCATATCTAGTCTGCAAACATTTTAAAATGTTTTCAAAGTAGAGAAAAATTGATCTCCTTTCATAGAAAAGTAAGTCATGATTTATAATACCTTAATGGTGACATATTCGATATTTGAGAATCAGGAAAATATTTAGCCATTTCAACTGCTGAATCAGCACTTGAAATCGAATAATATGAATTTGTTGCTGGTATATAACCTAATGTTCGTTCATATGGTCTTGATATTGGAATAGGTGCAACAGCTGATTGAGTAAACATATTTTGTTGTTCATCTATTAATGAAATAGGTTCTTCGTGATTATAATATTGACTAAATTCAATATCAGTAAAATTTGATTGATTTTCAGCTAAAATATATAGAATATTTTTTTGTATATATATATATATATATTAGGTTTTTACGAAATATATCTTGTTGGGATTGATAATCTTCATGTCCACTATTTGTTTCAACATCATAATCATTGGAATGATAATTATGTTCTTCCATTATTTATATATGATAATTTTATTATTAGATTATGAATAACCTTTACAATATATCCGTAAAAGATAAAATGAAAAAAAACCGAGTGGTCCTATTCAAGCTACTTATGAAACAATATGCAATGATGATGAATTATATGTTCATTCGATAGTATACGGATGTGTCCACTCGTTACACTTTGATGATTTTGATATTGATCGATCAACTAGTCACGTTTTTTTATCCTTATTTGTTTCTACTATAAGAAGAACAAGTTTCAACAATAAAATCGATCTATTATAAACATAATCAGAATGAAATAAAAGTATTGTCTATATAAAAATGTTCATATTATAGAATTAATATATAAACTACTATAAAATAAAGATAATATTTTATTTTCATCTAAATGATCTGAGTTGAAAAATATTTATTTATATTATCTGTCTTTTTATATTTAAATTCATTTTTATTATCGAATCGTATCTTTTTTTTTCTTACAATGTAAGCTCGTATTCGAATATGAATCGTTTTTTCACGCATACAACATCTACACATCGTACATAAAATCTATTCAATCATAGTATATAAGAAGAAAATGACAAGATATCAAGGTAATTTCGATTACAAAACACTTTTCATAATTCTAAATAAAAAAGTGTACAAATTTCGAATCTAATGATATAATCATAAATTTTAACTGATATATTGAGATTATTAATATTTTACGTCGATTCAATATTTAATCTTTAAAATATATAGTTGTATATATATTTGCTATATTTATAGGTTTTACATGATATTAGAATTAATATGAATCACATTATCTGATTTTTTATTCTGTCTCATATTTTAAGATAAACTATGCTTAATATTAAATAGGAAAAAACACTGTTTTGTTCTCTATTGACAAAATATAAATTAAGCTATTACGCAGATACTTTTTATAATATCCTGGAGGAAGAAAAATGTACTCATAGTTTATCTTAAAACCTGCCATATGACATATATAATTTTTTATTTCTACAAGAGAGCATTAATACAACATTATTTAAAATCTCTTAATTCATACTATATCGAAAATAATATAATAAACAATTATTAATTTAATTAATTATACATATTATACTTTTTTATTTAATGATGAGAAAATTCTTAATCTCATTTTTCATTAAATTGATGACGTTATATATATATATATATCTATCTACGTCATCATCATAGAATCAGAATCGCATATTCTTTTATATTTATAATATAATAAATAAAGAAGAAAAAAAAATAATATAATAAATTTATTTCTCTTCTATTAACATCTAACATCTGCCATTGAAAAAATTTCTTTTTTATCACGTTTAGTTAAAATCTTATTTTGTGAATAAATTATCTCTATGTTGTATAATACAAATTGTGATTTAAACATGCAAGAAATAAAAGATGATATACTTAAAAGAACATCTGAAATGAAATCTTTATGTCTTGCTACTGAAGTAACAGCTAATCAAACAATAATTATATTAGCTAATCAAGATGAACAATTACAAGATATTAAATCTCATCTTACATCAATTGATGCAACACTTGCTGATACACAACATAATATTAATCGTTTAAAAGGAATAACACATCGAGTAATTGATTCATTTCGTACAAAATTTCATCGTAGAATTTTTTCAAAAATTATGTTACATTCAACAAAAAAACAAAATTCATTTTCAACATGTTCACCATCATCATCTTCATTATCACGAAGAGTAAGTTAAGAGATTTAGTTAAAATTCTTTATTATTATTATTATTATTATTATTAGAGAAGATCAACTCCACCAGTAATTCAACAAAATATTTCTCCAGCAAAAACTTTTATTGATGGACAAGTTGATGATACACTTTATGATATTGAAAATGTCATACATCGTTTAAAAGGGATTGCTATAGGCATGAATGAACGATTAATTGGACAAGCTGATACGATTAGTTATATCCACGAAAATATGATCAAATCTACAGTTAATATTGAAAAACAAAGTGCTGATATTAAAAAAATACCTTAATAAATTCGAAGAATTATAATAAACAGACCAATTTGAAAAATTAATACGAGAGGCTTAATCTAATTTTTCATATTCTAAAAAAAAACAATTCTTCAATTGTGTAATCTCTAATCATTTATGTAATGTGACAAAAATATAAAATTTTAGTGAATGTTTTTCACGTTCATGTATATAAGGCTTGATAGTATAAAAAACAATCTTTAAAAAAGTTAGCAGAGAACAATATGTTATTCGATGTAATCGTTCATGTTGATTGCTTTGCATTCTGACTGAGATATGATATTATTTTATCGCTTGTTTGGTTGATTTTCCAGCTGAATGAAGAAAAAAATTAGTTTCTCAACGATAAAACATATTTAAAAAAACTAATGACGGAAAATTACCATGTATTGGACTGCTTTCAAGTCGGGACTTAGCGCATCTTGTAGACCTTAATGATCTGTATTTATGGTAAAAAAATATTCCCTTGTTAGTAGATATTGCTGTAGCCCATGATTCTGATGAGACAAGATAACTATTTCGATCTCTTAGTATAAAAAACTAGATGGATTTACAAGAATATTTAACAACATATGCTATAAGGCATACTTTTCTTACTCAGTTTGTTATGCTGATTCAGAAAATAATATTTTTAAAAAGTTTAACAAAATAAATGACATTGAAACAGAGATGTTCATCGCGGCTGAGAGTCTGCCGTTGTCACGATGGAATTCAAAGAAATATGTTGATTTTCAAAGATGTGACTGGTTTAAACTGATACTACTACTGCTGCTATTCAATCAGATTCGTTAAACCCTATCGAATAGCATACAGAAATGGCAAGTTTCTATGTAAATTCATGAATTTTTTAAATTTCTTTCTAAAAAACCTGCCACGGCAGCAGCGACAGCGCCGAAATGGACATCTCTGCATTGAAATTTCACAATTCTTGAAAAAAAGTGAATGTATAATTACAATTACTATATTTGTAGTCATTTGACTACTTTTACTTTTTTCTTCAGGCAAACAATGATTGAATCGAAATAAAATACACCCGCTTTTTACACTGTCAAGTCTTATACAAAGGAATGAGAAAAAAAATTTCACTAAAATTTTGTAATTCTTTCATCTTATCACAAATTTGCTATTCGTCCTTTAATACTACGTATATTTGTTAAACAAAACTCATTGATAAAAGAGTTCTAATTATAGTCCTGAAGTCCCAATTAGTCTGAATGTATCAAGAGAGTCACTACCAAACGATATATAGTTTTTTTATTTACATTATTTTTCTTGTAGATGTCACTTTTATTTTTATTTAAGATAGAGGTAGAAAATAAAAATCTAATCTGATTTGTTAAAGTGCATCCATTGATAGAATAGAATGTATTTTCTTTTTTTTTTGACAAAGATTCATTCATTATTTAGTTAGACAAAATGAAACTTGTTCGTTTTCTTATGAAATTAACCCATGAAAGTGTAACAATTGCACTAAAAAATGGTTCAAATGTTTTTGGTACAGTTATTGGTGTTGATATGTCAATGAATACACATTTAAAATCGGCTAAATTAACACCAAAAAATGGTGAACCTATTTCACTTGATTTTATTACTATTCGAGGTTTGTTTTACAAGAGAAATCATGATAAACAATAGATGGAAAACAAAAATTTTTTGTTTTAGGTAATAATATTCGATATTTTATATTACCGGATAGTCTTCCGTTGGATACATTACTTGTCGATGACACACCAAAAGCTAAACCTAAACGTGAAAGAACTGGTTTGTATTAAGAGTTTTTTTATATTGAATTGAAACAATTTTATATATATATTTTTTTTTAGGTCCAGTTGGCATGGGTGCAAGAGGTGGTCGTGGTAGAGGTCGTGGTCGTGGACGTGGTCGAGGAGGTCCTGGTGGCGGTCGTGGACGTTAGTTTTGGTATATGATCAACTAATTGGCAATGTCCGTCGTCTAGGCTTAAATAAACTTGTTGTATTTCATTCTTGTCAGAAAAAAAAGAAATAGTTTTTTTTTAAAGAAAATATTCAGACTATTTCATATTTCACTGTTTTAAAAGAAAAATATGATACATATATATTCTATTGAGAAATTTAGAATTTCAACAGTACGATTCATTTTATGAAATTGAACAAACTTATTAATTTTGATGATCTGAATTATAGAATAACCAACATACTTATTGGAACATTAATTTCACTAAACATAAGATAAATATTTATGATGCAAAAACAAAAAGGATGTTCGAAATAGTTAGTTTTATTTCTAGGTCAATATGTGAACTGTTTGATAATATATTCAAAACTCGTTTTTAAAATTGATTTTTCTAAAATATAACTATGAGAAATGCCAAGAAATTTTTGTATGTAATTATCAGCAAGTTCTGCAAATTGTGTTCTATAAATTATTAAAATATCATTTTTCCATTCGTACATAATGAGAACTTTTCAATAGTCTATTCTCATCATGTTGTCTTGCGTAAGAGGTATGAAACCACAAGATGATTCATCACTAGATTGCTTTTGTTACATCTTTTTCCAATAGTTGTACAAGTTTAATATTTGTCGAAATTTTCATTCGAATAATTAGCTACGACATCAGGTAGTTCGACAAAATAATGTGAATAGTTTTTACTTATGCTAAGCTAGTCGATGACAAATATTATATATTACATGTTCAATCTATTGAATTTTTAAAAATTCGATAAGCAAAGTTTGTTAGTTTTTTGTGATGTTAAAATGTAAAGCATATGTTTAGTTGGTTCAAACGATCTATCCAAAGTAGAACTCATTGTCGGCCAATCAATATGTATAGAATCTATTTTGTTTATTTTCTCTGGTTATATATATATATATATAGAATAAGAAAACATGTTGAAAGAAAAGTAAATGACTAAAATATATGTTTATTTTCTCTTTCGTTCGATATTTACATAATATTTTTATTCATTTCTACAATGGATCAATCTGATCAAAATCATTTCACAACAGAAATTCAACAAAATGCCTTCTTAGAAATGATGAAACAACATATTAGTAATGGATTACCATATCAATATACAACAAATTGTAAAAAAATTTTATTAAATTTATTTTATTTTTATTTTTTATTAATAAAGATCCTGATCAGATTCTTCAACAAAATAATGATGAAGATACATCATTAAATGTAGAACATGAACAAGATGAAAATGAACAAATACCAATGCCTATTGTTTATAAAAAACGAGCAAGAATTAAATTTACTCAAGAACAAGTAAAGAAATAATAATTCAAAAAAATTAATTGCTCTTTTTTTTTTCTAATTTTTCAAATAAAATTAGTTGGACATTCTTGAAACAACATTTCAACAACATAGATATCCAACAATTGATATGGTTGATGATCTTGTTGAACAGCTAAATTTACCTACACAAAAAATAACAGTAATTTAAATTATTAATCGATTCTTTTTTTTTATTTTAATAAAATTTTTATTTTAGGTTTGGTTTCAAAATCGTCGAGCACGTTTAAAAAAAAGTCAGCAAAAACATGATGGTCATCAATCATTCGAAAGAGATGATCAACAACAATATGATAGTGGAATTCATCTAGTATGAAGAAAAAGAAAAAAATTTAAATCATTTTCAATAATATTCTTTCATATATAAAATTATATAGGATGAAGATACATCACGAGCTTCTTCAACAAGTCCACCATCAAATACATTTGCTCATGTACCACCTCTTAGTTATATTCCTTCACCAATACCATCACCTGCGTATTATCTACCTAATACTCATCAAACATTTTATAATCCAATGTGGCAAAATTTTCGGTAATTAAAAATAAAAATTTATTATTCTTGAAAATAATTATATCATATTGTTTTTTCTATAGTTATCCATTTCAATCATCAATACCTTCAGCTCATAATTTATCATATGATTTTGCTAATTATAATTCTCCTTTTGTTTTTCAAGATTTGAATAATTATCAACATCAAACAGAATTTCAGGCTCAAAATTATGAAGAATAAATTATTTATTTGTTTATTTATTTATTTATTTATTTATTATTGTGAATTTTCTTACTAATTTTTTTTTGTTTGTTTATTATATGTTGAAATCAGAATTAAGTATAAATATATGGACATATTATTCTTTGAGAAATATTACAATTAAAAACTTTTTGAATAACAAAATGCATTTAATTTCAATGATCTGAATATGATATTCTTTTCTTAAGAATATATTTACTGAAACGAGATTTGACATATTATTGAGTTCATGTAATCGATGGAGATATGTAATAAAAATATTAAATATGACGAAACAATAGAACTTGTATAGTGGATTTTTTTTAATAAAATTTTCTATTGATTGACACTTGTATTTTCTTTTTTAAGACAATTTGATTGTTATATATGAGCGATACTATTCATTCTCGTTTGATTAAATAAATGTCGTACATTTTAATATAAATGTCTATTTCATGTTATTGAATTTTGGTACTTATTTTTGTTTATTCTCACATATATTTAGCATTTACTATTAATATATTATCTATCCAAGAAATTAGAAAAGTTTTATCGCTCGATTCTCTTAAAAGACATAATTAGAATTCAAATACTCTGTTATAATACACCAGTACATTTAGGATTATATACAAAATTTTAGATTCCTAAGACTTGTATTTTTCTATATTCTGTCAATTCTTTTGCGTTTGTTACAAGTCATTTTTTATATAATACATATATATCATATAGATAATGGTGTACTATTAATAGAGAAAAAGTAATAGAGTACCAATCTTCGAAGGTTGAAGTTTTACATCTAGTCTTAAATATACCTATGCATTATAAAAGAATATTGGAACATAAGTTACGCCTTTAGGTAAATCATATGAAAAACATTTTTCTATTAAACATTACTATATATATATATATATATTCGTAAATAAATTGTATCTAGTTTGTTTTTGGTATCCTGAAGACACTATAGATATCGATATGAATAATTAATAATAAATGTGTTTTTTCTATTGAGTAGATTCATAACAATCTATTCAATGTTTTTGTTTGTGCGATCATGAAATGAAAATATATATACATAAAAAGGACAACAAACAACATCGGAGAATTTTTTTTTTTTAGTTGTTTTTTTTTTCTTTTTTTGTTAAAGCTGGCATTCAATAGCAGCATCACGATGATGATGATTACCATTTCTTATATTTGGTCTTATTATTGTTAATTTTGATTCTTTATCACCGGTTAAATGATTTCCGGCACGTCTAAAGGTTGTTGTTTCAGCTTGAGTCCTTAATCGATTAAAACAACTTGATTTTATTGGTCTAACCAGAAAACAACCTTGGAATAAAAAAAAAATATATATAAAATATCTTAAATAAATATTACGAAAAAAAAACCTAATTTATCATTAGTTGAAAATTACCATATATTAATGGATCTAAAACCGAATTTGATACAGCAAGCATCATAAAAATTAATAATGAACGTTCATTATTTGTTGGTTTATCAATTAATGATGCATTTATTGCAATAGTTGTAGCTTTTTCACGATCAATACGAGCATCAGTTATAAGTAGAAAAAATACAATACAATAATAAGGTGTCCAACATAGAATAAAACAAATGACTAAAATTAATATAAGAATATAATTGATTTATTATTAGTTTTTTTTCTTACCAATTAAAACAGTTAATTTTAATGTTTTTAATTTTGCTCGTGTAATTGTTTTCATATTATGTGAATTAATCTCTTCTTGTACTAATGATTGTCCACCACCACTAACACTAAGTCTTTCATTATTAAAACTTTTTGTACTAGATGTTAGTGGATTATTTAATTGATTCATATCATAACTAGCTCGACTTATACTACATTTAACAAATCGAAATGTTCGTCGATCTGATCGTTTATGTAATACATATAATATACGAAAATAAGAATAAAAAATTGTTAATAATGGTGCTATATAAGCAAATAATGCAACACTTATGTTATAAGCTAAACGTTTTACTAAATCAGATGATAATGTATCACCACATATTTCACGACATAAAGCTTCATTTGTTAATCGTTTAAAAATTATTAACTATTTTAAATAAGATTATAAGAAAATAAATAGATAAAAAAAATTTACATCTTACTTGTGGTATGCAAGCTAAAGCTGATATAAGCCATGAGCCAACAACAAATAATTTATTTCTCATATTTGATTGATATACTGTTAAAGGATGTACAATTGATAAATAACGATCTAATGATATACCAATAATTGTACATGATGAAACATAAATTCCAAGACCTTTTAATGCTGCAATTATTTTACATATTTCATCATTATACCAACGTCCAACAGTATATGCATAAATTTCACTTGGAATATAAACAAGTGTAACAAATAAATCTGCAGCACATAAATTTAATAGAAGAATATGATCACGAAAACGACGTCGTGAATAATTAAATAATTTAAAAAGTACACGTAAATTAGCAGTTAATGCAAGTATAAATAAAAATACATAACCAAGTGCTAACCAACGATAAAATGGTGCATCTGGACCACGTGTTGTGAGTTTAGGACAAGTTCCATTTAATAATAAAGATGAATTGTATGTCATTAACGTTTGAATTAAAATAATATAATTTAAGATTTGTTTTTCTCATATATCTAAAGTTTAATATGCAACAATTCTTTTCTCTCAAGTAGTATTCATCATCATCATCATCATCATTGCTTTTTTCTCTTCTCTTATTTTCTTCTATATTTTCTACTTTTACTATTAACAAGCAAAAAGTAGGAGGCACTCCGGATATATTGTATATGATAAATAGAAAAATATTCTAAACAGGAAACAAAATCAATCATGATTGACAGCATTTCTTAATAGCCTATCAATATGTAATAGACCAAATAAAACTCATCTGAAAATACCTGAATATGTTAAATAATAATAATAATAAGGAGAGAAGAAAAAGTAATCTAAATTTGCCGAGAGAAACAATCTAACATTCTGTTCCTTCTAGCACAATGATTTCTTCGAAAAAACATCCGTCTTTTTTTTTTTGTCTTATGAAAGGAAACACTTCACCCATACAACCTCTTCTTTTATTATCAATGACAATGAACAGATCATTAGTCGACGGTGCATGAATATGCTATTTTTTAAATATATTATTATTTTTTCAATAGATAACAATGATGACAGTCGGAAAATGTGCATGCTGAAGATCGTCGAAATCTTGAACATCAAAAAAAAAAGAAAAACTCTTGGGGAATAAATTCATCATATAATAACAAAAAGAAAAGAGACGATGAATAGTGATGATTTATCAAGATACAAATTGAAATATGATAAGAAGAGACATTTTTTACTCAATATAACTCTACTGGATATCATATAAATAAAAAGTGAATTACCTAGACATATACACATCATGCGATCTAAGAAAAGAAAAATACATTTTATCTGTCACAACTGATTACTAGAAAATGTTTGATCTTTACATTCTTTTTTTGTGTTTGACCTAAAACCTAATTATATGGTGAAGTTTAAAAGATATTTACTTTTAGCAGCACATTACATTTCAGTTAATTTGACAATTGTATCTTTTTTTTTTCTGTTATGTCAAATACAGTTGAAAGAATACAATTGACCAAACATTGGCATCTATATTTAGTATCTAAACATTAACATATTTGCTAGTAAATTAATTTACATCCCATGATTTCCTCGTCCTGCATGTGACATGTAACAGTAAATATTCGGATTTACAGTCGAATTCATCTATAAACTATATTGAAAAAACCTGTATAATCATTATTTTAAATTTTTTCCGCATATATTTTCTGTTAAGTGGTGCATGAAAAACTTTTTTATAGGAAAAAAAAAAGTAATTATTAAACATCTTTTGCATTTACTATGTTGAATTTATTGAAACTATTTTGAATAATATTCTTTTATTTTATTTTTACTCAGTTTTATTTAATAATATTTAACATACTCTAGTCATACACAAATTTTATTTACGTCTTTACGTATAATTTAAATTCTAATAATAGAAAAATTTCATTTATTATTTGAAGTACAAACAGTAAAATATTATGGTCGTTTAATAACAATTATAAAACAATTAGTATAGTAAATAAATACTTTTAGAGTAAACTAAAATTTCTACTTTAACATGTAGACATAATTATAGTAGGAGTAAGATATTTCAACAGATATGTCTTATGACAAACAAAAATGTATTGAATAGAAGAAAAAACGACGAAGAAAAAAATATATGTCATTTGATTTATTACATGATAGAGACAAATTTTGTTATAGAAAATATATGATTATCTCGATTATTATCATACTTTAGGACGATATATTATTTCATTTATGTTAATAAATTTTTATTAATTAAAAGATATGTATGAAGGTACTGAATCAAAGTATCCAATAGCAATAAAAAAAAAGATGAAACTAAATTAAAGATATTGTTTAATAGAACAAACTATTTTATAGTTGAAACGAAGTATAATGTTTCTCTGAGAAAGTGGCGAATGGAAGTGTTACTTATTTGACTCTTTTTGTTGAATAAAGTTTTGTTTTATAGAAAATATTACTGATCTATAAATAAATAAACTTACTTTTAAAAAACTATTTATTATAAACTTTACATCCAACTTTTGCGAATATTTTTTCTAACTATGGTGGAATCTAGAATAAGAGACAAATCAAAAGAATAAAAAAATTTTTGTCTTAGTGAAATATGAATATACGAGATTTATTGGTAGAACTATCAATAAAGTTTTTATTTTATATGATAGAAGAGACTGAATGATAAAGATGGAAAAGAAAAATATAAAAAAAATTCGACTTATAGTGCATCATGGTTAGGAAGATATAAAGAGGATGAAAATATCTTTTTTTGATAATTCTATTTCTTTATATCGATATCATCATTAGTTGAATGAGTCTTTGTGACAATATGACGCTCCATTAGCAATTAGTAAATGGTGTCATATGTCTACTGTCAAATTCAAAAGTCATTGATTGATTTATCTGTTATAAACATACTTGAGAATGATTTTGCTTCTGCTGCTAAATGGAACTCAATGTAATTTTTATTTTATAATATCAATCTATTGTTCACATATCTAATTACTTAGCTTTTCATTTATTTATAATTATTTTTCTAATTCATGGAAAAATTTCAACTTAATTACATACTAAATACCTAGGGCAACCCTCGAGTAGTGAGAGCAGAGATGCTGCTGGGAAAAACGGACTTCTCGGGGAAACTTTGAGAAAAAATAAGAAGGGGAAATACCGGAAGTGTAGAATTTGTCAGTAAAATAAAAAATATGAAATATAATAAAGATACATACGAAATACCAACATTTGGAAAGCATTCTACAATACAAACAATTTTTCAATCAACTTGATTCATAAAATCTTTTAAAGCAGTAAAACTTTTAGCAGCACAAAGCGTTCAGCAAAAAGATTCATTTTTGAACCAGATTTCATTTGACCAATCTATAAATATTTTCTTTTCAATAACAATTCGTCAGAAAAAAAATCAAACATACAGATTAAGCAACAACACTCAACGCATCTTTCCAATCAGACGGCATAACGTAGCCATCATACTATATTTTAAGATCACTACAATCAAAACGTATTCTACTTGACATCCATTCTTCATTAGCTTTCTAAATAATACACTGCAATTAAATAAAAAGAATCTATTTCTTTTCAAAATATTACTTCATAGATTTGTGAAATTATACAAAGAGTAATCTTACTAAGTATGCTTATACTGATGATCACGTGGTGCATTCATAACATTAATTGATTTCATTTTTCTAAACAGAACAAAACTGATTATCAAATAATAAAATTTTTTTTTTTTGAATACCTTGTTTTTCATGATAATGTAGCGAAGGTATGAATCCTCATTGTCGAAGTTCGTATCGCCGAAATGCAGAACGCCGATTTTCGGCGATATATGTTTCATTGAAATCCATGACGGCGAAACTATCATCAGTCATCTGTACCAGTCACATATTTTCTCTGTTTGTATATATAGATTCATGTGGAGATAATGAGGTTACCGGTCACGATGATTGCCGAAAAAAACGGTTGCTAAAACGGCTATCACACATGTAAATAATTAGAGAAAGTTCGGTGATGTTCATTTTGGTGATCTTTATGTCGACTATCTCTATTTCGATGATCTTTCTTTCGGCAATCTTTGGTTTCGGTTATGTTTATTTCGGCGCAACTTTCGGTGATCTTTTCCTCCGGCGATGAGGAATACAACCGCTTAATTTGAATGTTTGATTTTTTTTCTGACGAATTGTTATTGAAAAGAAAATATTTATAGATTGGTCAAATGAAATCTGGTTCAAAAATGAATCTTTTTGCTGAACGCTTTGCGCTGCGAAAAGTTTTACTACTTTAAAAGATTTTATGAATCAACTTGATTGAAAAATTGTTTGTATTGTAGAATGCTTTCCAAATGTTTGTATTGTAGAATGCTTTCCAAATGTTGGTATTTCGTATGTATCTTTATTATATTT
>JAJEKB010018181.1:7386-42450 GCA_022393335.1 Macrotrachela quadricornifera
ACTTCCGCGCAGCAACGCTATCGTGCGCGACACTTCCGCGCAGCAACACTATCGTGCGCGACACTTCCGCGCAAATGAAATTTTTGCTCTTCTGTTTATGTTGGGTTAATGCTGGAGGAATCACCAGGGATACTAGAGGTATCACCTGGGATACTAGATGGATCACTTGAACTGCTGGTAAGCTCACCTGGGACACTACAGGAACCACCTGAGATGCTGCATACATTGCCCGAGATACTAGAGGCATTGCTCTGGGATGCTAGACGGATCACCTGAGTTGAGGGTGAGGGGTCATCTGAGATTCTACAAGCATCACCAATGGGTATGTTTAGCGTCATAGGTGATGCATATAGTGGCGGCTCAGGCAATCCTTTAGCATTTCAGGTGATATTCTCTAGCATCCTGGGCGATCTCTCCAGTATCATAGATCATCCCTGTAGCATCATAGGTGATTTCCGTAATATCCCAGATGATTCTTGTAGAAATCCAGGTGATTCCTCTAGCATTATCTCAACATAAACAGAAGAGAAAAAATTGATTTGCGCGGAAGTGTCGGCGCGGAAATGTCGCACGCGGAAACGTTGTGCCACGAATTAATCCATACTTTCATACATAATAATGTGTTGATATCGAATGGAAAAAAAGGTCGGACACTGATTGTTTTCTTTTTCAATCTTCTCTCTTGTATGTACATAGAACGGCAAAGAAACAAAATTTTGGCTATAGCCTTAATCTTATACAGAAATTAAAATTTAATCAGTTCTAATATTTAAACAGAACTTCTATATATATTTTATGTATTAATCCATGTATTTTAGGCAAAGTTCTACAGAAAATTTAACTAGAATTTTATAAGAGTTCTACTTTTCTAACAGACTTGTACTTTAGAAAATAAATATAAATAGAGTCTTTATATTTATAAAATACGAAATAAAAAAAGATATTTTTCTATGATAAATGAAGAGATAAATTTTTAGTATAACAGCAGAATCTAATAACAATCAATATTCTTTTCTATCATTGATATAATGTCGACATGTAATTTTATTAAAAAAACAGTAAATACTTGAAAAAATTTTCTGTATAGTTTATTGTCAAGAAATAGCCGAAATTTCTGGTTTCACATAATACGAGATTTTGTGATAAAGTGTTCAGACACTGGTATTGAAACTTGTCGGATTATATAAGAATACAGGAGTTCTATTAATCGGGTTTATTCGTGTTGGATAGCATAGAGCCGACGTGAATCAGTTACTGGTGCATATCGAAAATTATCAGAAAACTATGTACGCGATTCAGTAGAAATCTTTTAAAATCTTGACAAACTCTTGAGAAAATTTCAGGAAAAGCTGATGAAATCTGGGGAAAATCTCGAGAAATTATGATGAATTTTTTGTAAAATCGAAATAAATTCAATCAACTTTCGATGAAATCCGGTAGTACCAGGTTGGAATCTAACATTATCAGGCATTTTTCTTGTCAATGGATTCTGGTGGTAACAGCAATATCTGACAACCAGATGTAACTGGAACTGATCGGATCTTTCGACGTAATTCGGTCCAAAATCCGTTAGTTAGAAATTCGATGAAAGTTAGTTGAATTCCGAACGATTTTGCATGGGTTTCCGACAAATTTAGGAGCAATCTGACATCGGATCGGACAGTTTCCTGCAAGATATGTAGGTTGGATCGAATCATTTAGATACGCCGATCAATGATATAAAATTATCCCTTTAATGTTGTGTCAACTATTACAAAATTAATTTATCAAATAGATTGATTAACTTTATTAACACCAGCAACAACAATTAAACATGAGGAAATATCGGATAATGGAGAATTAATCGATATGCAACAAGGATCATTAGTTGATTTTCAAACATGGAATGAAAAATTAATACTTCATGTAAAAGATAGACTAACAGAATTAAATGAAAATGAATTTATTTGCTGATGATTATCTAAATGACAAAAAAAAGTATCGGACAAGGTAGAGAGATAGGTTTAATCAAAAAAATAAAAACTTCAAATAGTAATGTAATTAAAATTTATGAAAATATTTCATATAAGAACAAGTTGAAATTTATCACAATGAATCAAAAATCGAACAAAATTAATACATGATAATGAAATTTTGTTTTGAACGTAAACCAAATAATCCTCAAATTATACAGTCACATTATAATGAACACCTATTAAATGAAGTGATAAAAGTTCGTATCTAAGATGAACTACATCAAGTAAGAAATATTGTTTATTTAGGTTTAAATGAAACAACAACTTAATATCAAACTAAATACTTAATCGTAAACTTAATCATGGTTATCGAGCAAATCATTATTTTAATATACTTATTCGTGGAGTTTATTTATTAGTTAACATTGTCAATATCAAACAAATATTAAAACCAATGAATATGTTGGATATTAACATTAACATGGTGAAACACATCTTATTCATCGATCTAAAAAAATCATGCAACTGTTGATGGAATTGAAAACTTCTCACATGATCAAATTTTTACAGTACAAAGTTATCATCGCTTATATTAATAATGGACACTTGTTTCTTTTTTTCTTGTTGAACTTTATGTTCCTTTTTCTCCAAGTAACATTAAATTTATATACATACATGTATATGCACATGTTCTATTCATTATGAAGGTTATCTTTTTCTTTCATTCTTTCGTTTTCTTTTTTTTTGTACATGTGAATGGACATACACATCATTTTGAATAGGACCGACTGCTACAGGTTTCACCTTTCACATTTGTATTTCTTTTTTCCTTTCGTTTTTATCACTCTTTCTTATCGCTCGATATGATATTCTTCTTTCTTAATGTTAACCCTTCTCTTTTTTCTGATGTACTATTTTCTGTATTTATTCACTCACTAAAAGCTCTAGATATCATAGTTATGCACATATGTGTATTTTCATTTATTGTGATACTACAATGCGTTGTGAGTGTGTATTGATATATTTGAAATAAAAGTAAAAGTTATTTGAAGAAAGTATCCTCGTATAATTACATCCATTTCAAAATGAAGAAAATTAATAATACTTTCAGCTTAATTGTACCACCTTCGTTATCGATCCTTCTTTGTTGAAAAAACTAAATATTTTAGTAATTTATCTTAATTAATGAAAACTGAGATGTTTGATAAGTACCATTCTTAAGTTGAATGAATGAGCTTGATAATGATTCAAAGAAAATTTATTGTAACATATAAACAAAAAAAAACAAGTTCCTAATAACAAATAGCGAAAATCAGGATTAGAAAAAAAACCTAATATGACTGCTTGTTTTCTATGCTGCTTTGCATGAATTATAGAGAGATTGAATTGTTTGATCAAAATATGGACCATTCAGATTGCTGTAGCTGAGTGATGTTATCGCGAAACTGTTCACAGAAAAAACTTGATTTGCACTATTAATCCATGGACCACCTGAACATCCACCAGTCATATCACATCGAATAAATAATCCAATATAACCACCTTGTGTGTATGGCGATCGAGAAGATGTCGTATAACAATATTGTAATACCAAACCACTTTGAAGATTTAATGGATATCCAAAAGATGAAATATAACTTGGTGATCCAGCTAAATTAGGTGTATATCCTGGAATTTTAGCATTGAAGATCAAACCATTAGCACCCATTCGATCTTGAATATGTTGACCATTAACAAGTGATAATGAAACCATACCAACATCAGCATTGAAGCTTCTACTTCGTGTCCATGTTGTAAGAGCATCCATACGACGAGCAACCCAAACGCCATATGGTGCAGGGTTTGTTTTTGAATTTAAATAACCTGGTATAAATGTCCATTGTTTATTAATAAGAAACTGTGTTCCGTCATGAATACAATGACCTGCAGTGATGATTAAGTCTCGAGAATCAGAAGGAATGATTGAAGCTGAACAAAATCCATATTGGCCATTTCCAGCATTCCAATATACTTTACCAACTGTAGGACGAGTACCAGGAAAAGCTGTTCTTGATTCTGATACATTTGGTGCTATAGCATCAATAATCTCTTCTATTTGCTCTTGAAAAGTAACAGTTTTACTATCTAACGATGTATTATTAATTTGTTGATTGAATAATTCAGGATAGAGTTCTTGTGGTGTCTTTGCTTGTTTCATTTTATCAGCAGTCCAAAAGTCAGCTATTTTCTTGAGATGTGCATCAGTTGAAATGCCTTTTGGAATTAATAATTCTTCACTATCAAATGTTGGAGGTAATATTGATGGAGCAGCAAATAAACCACTCACAATCACGAGTAATATAATAGTAATATGCATAGATTTGTTTAATATTTGATGATACTATGATATGAGACGAATTGTCATGTAAAAATCATATTGTAAGGATGCTTTTATATGATGCCAAACAGGAAAAATAAAGAGTCATATGTTGACATAAATAAGTACATGCATTACTCATAAATTGATTTTTACCAACAGACATAAGTATCGATTCAACAGTCAGATACGGTTCATGGCTCTCAAATGATTTGCCTACACAAACATACGCTGAATCATGTTTTTGCTTGCTTATTGTGTCAAACGATTAATAGATAAAATTTTGTTATGTACAGGTAGACACGAAGCTTCGAATGAGATCAAATCCTATTGAAGAAAATAGGATAAATTTCATTCTTGTTTATTTTTTTAAGTGCATGTTTTATGTTACAGTCCAACACATTTACAAATTTTACAAGATAGGAATACACATGTGCATTTCGGCATATGAAGGAGAATCGCAGTCAATGTAAATGAACACATTGATCGCAGTTGAATTTGATACTTTATATAAGAACAAATACATTATCGAATAGTGAAGACAAGGTAGATAAAGAAAAAAAGAACAAAGATAAGGCACAGAAAAGGGAGAAGAAAAAAAACAATGAAATTCGAAAGTAAATGAATGTAAAAAAGAGATATAATCATTTCGGCACCATTTAATGCAAGTTGACAAAGATGAGACGAATTTCTCCCTTTATGATACTTTCTTTCTTTTGTCTCATAGAAAAATGCATATTTTGTTTCGTTTAAACATAGATTGAGGAAAACTTTGTAAGAATGCTGAATAATATGATTTATCATATTCTCATTGTTGGTATTTTACTTCAACATAAACAGTTCGTTTCTGCCTACTTTGTATTTTTTTTCATGAGAAATTTAAACAGTGGAAACTAAAACTATTTTGTGAAGCTCTACATGTTTTGAATTACTTTATGATTTTCATACTCTCACAGAATAATTGATGATTATATGGAGATAAAGATATTTTCATAAGAGTTTTATATTTGAAATCTAATTTCAACGTAGTTTTTTTTAATAAGCTTGGATATAGACAGATTACAAATCCTGATAGATTGCTGAATTCCAGATATTATAGGTTTCACCGGAGTCTAAATTGACAGTTGTCTTCATCACTCGATATAGAGGATGAGTGCGTGCGTAACATCCATGAAAATGAAGCAACTAAAAAAGAATCATTTCATAGTGTTTGTCTACATACCGGGTGTCACAAAAGTTTTGCGACATTTTGTATTTCGCATATATCTCGACTTATGTAAGTGATATAACCTTGATTTTTTTTTCAAAAGATGCGCCGTGAAAAGCTCTACAAAACTTCCATAAAGAAAATCCTCTTGACTTGTTCTAATGGTTTTTGTATAATCAAAACGAACAACCTACATGGCAGTGTTACTTCCCAGCGTGTTGAAAATGCTTGGAAGAATTGTTTTTGTTTTATATTTATCTTGAATTAGTTAAATGATAAAATCTTAATTTTTTTTTCAAAGGGTGTGCTGTGGAAAGCTCTACAAGTACCTTATTAAAAAACTCTCTTGGGGCTCCTACAAGAATTTTTCTGGCTGGCTGAAAATAAAAATCAGCGTTGAACTTCTGCAAACTGCTCTAAAATAGTTGAAAGACGTTTATTTTTTTCTCATATATAGACTTACGCGAATGATCAAATCTTCAATTTATTCTTAAAAGATGCGCAGTCGAAAGCTCTACAAAATATATATAAATCAAATCTCCATTTACTAGCATTGAGGTACAAATGAAAAAAAAGTGCTGTTTTCCCTCCTTTCAACTACAGAAAGTATATTTGACGATTTTTGTTTGTTGGAGATATATCTCCGGTTAGGTAAATGATATAACCTTGCATCTTTTTTCAAAAGGTGCGCCATTGAAGACCATACAAAATCTGTACGAAAAAAACCTTTATTGAAAAACAAAATATTTTTCTCAATATTTATTATTATGCTCAACACATTGGGAAGTAACACTGCCATGTAGGTTGTTCGTTTTGATTATACAAAAACCATTAGAACAAGTCAAGAGGATTTTCTTTATGGAAGTTTTGTAGAGCTTTTCACGGCGCATCTTTTGAAAAAAAAATCAAGGTTATATCATTTACATAAGTCGAGATATATGCGAAATACAAAATGTCGCAAAACTTTTGTGACACCCGGTATAGGAAAAAAGCAACATTTTTATGTTCGACTACAGATAGCAGCTCTGAAGTATACTAGTGGAGTTTAGTAGCATAATTAAAAACTCGATGTTAAAATATATTTAAAAATAATTTGGTTGATAAAGCTCAATCAAACAATAGAAATATACAAAAACAAATTTTGGAAAAGAGTTTTTGGAAAACTTGGTAATAATAATTTTCATTTTATTTTATTGTTATTTATTATACATACATATGAGTTAAAATTGGCTCAGTGCAGCGATTAAAATTTGTCAGTGGAGTGTGTATATTTTTCTAATTATGTGTAGCTTGATTTTATTTTCTGCACAGAGATGTACCTATGTTAAACAAAAAACGTAAAAAGTCCGATTTTTATTGATTTTTTTCTAAATGAAAAATCGATTTAAATGGTACGATTTTAATCGATTATAACTGATTATTTTAATTGATTATTCATTTCTCAATTCTTTTTAACCATGATATTGAAGGAATGTGTTAGCACTGAGTCTTATTATCTCAGCAACTCAGGCACATTTGTCTCAGGTTGGTTTAATCTTGTACTTACTATTTATCGACGTGAAGAGTCTAAAGAAGCAATAAAAAACTATAAATTCTAGGCTGAAACGCGAGAAAAACGCGGTTTTTCGTTAACAGCATTAAAACTGCTTAAGAATTTAATAATTGATTAAAATCACGAAATCTGATTAAATTGTCAGTCAAAATTCTTGCCATTCTAATCGATTTTTATTTAAAGTCGGTTTTTTTACGGTTTTGTTTTGAATTGGTCCTTTTGTCATTAAGAGCCAACTACTAACAAGTAATCTATGAATAGAAACAAAATATCTTGATATACTCTGTTCTAGATTTCTTTTAAGAACACTGATACCGAATATAACTGCCATATTACTCACTATCATCATAATTTCTGCACTGACAGTAATTAAACTTACAGGTTCTAGTACTGTTATGGTATGTTGTCAGACTTCAGATGATCTACAGTTTATTAGCAGATTATGTACTTGTTTCATGTTTTTACTGCAATAGCTTCTATACTATAATTTAGGTATTAAAAAATTCTAAATTTTATTTATAATCGCATGAGAGATTTCTTGTTACTAGCAAATTTCTATAAACATGTGTTTTAGACTAACAAGATTTTGATTATGGTGCTCATCCAGTCAAACTCGGATGTTTGAAAAACGTGTGTATTTGTAGACAACTGCATGTAAGACAGTTGACTCGCATGGGAATGCTAAAGTAACAGCTTATATGCACCCGTAGGATGATCGGATTTTCTTTAAACTCTACATGTTAATGCAAAAGGTCCTATGTAGCTAAATCCATGAGGACTCGACCACTTTTTTGGAAAATTTTTTTCTATTAACTTTTTTCTGCTAGTTAGACGGGTAGTCAACAGAAACTAAGTTTGGCCGAAAAAATTCCTAGGCTATACGTGATATTGTAGAAATTCATGCTGGTTTGTCGAAACAACTATGGTTAGAATCAATTAATATGCTTATTGGAATGTTCCGAGCTCATATCTTAGGTATAGATAGGTGAACACTGAACTAGCAATACCGCTAGAGGATTTCGATTCTCGATGGCTTCTTACTGAAATACCACATTTTTCAGCAAAGTAAAGTGTATACATTTTATATGAAAAATGCAGCTTTTTGCTGATTGTGTAAAAATCATTTTGCTTAAAAATGTAGTATTTCAGTAAGAATCCATCGAAAATCGAAATCCCTCTAGCGATATTGTTAATCCAGTATGCATCTATCTATATCTAAAATAGAAGCTCGGTACATTCGAATAACTATATTAATTAATTCTCATCATAGTTGTTTCGACAAACCAGCTTGAATTTCTGCTATATCAGGTACAACCTAGAAATTTTTTTCGACCAAACTTATCTTCTGTTGACTATCCGTCTAACTAGCAGAAAAAAGCTTATTAAAAAAAAAGTTTTCTAAAAAAGTGGTTGGGTTTCCATGAACTTACCCATTTATTTTGATGAAGATATACCCAAAATACTGCATGTAGTGAAAAATCAAATAAAAAACGGAAAAAACACTTCCTATGACAAACTTTTGAAAAAGGATTTTTCCTATAGTTTTCTCCACAAAAACAAGATTAAAAACTAAATCCAAAACCCTATTCGGATTCTTCGTGAGATGGTGCATCAGACTATACTAAACACGATACCAGTTTTAAAGAAAAATGGTTCTAGGGTGCACCCTTAATGGTCAATGGGCAGTCAGCATAATGCTACGTTTTACTAGTGATTATACTAAACTGAAACGATTCCCGTCAAAGTTAACGTCGAGTTTAGAAATAATAAGAAACTTTTTCGAATTTTATCTAAAGTCGATTTTCTTTCTTACAAGACTAAAAAGTAGATCAAAGTGTTTCTGATTGAGTAAGGTATCACTGACTCGAAAAAATTTGTTGAAACAGTGAAAAAATAATGCGAACTCTGCTCGAGGAAAATATAATCGAATCTTCCAATCCTTATCAGCCAAGAAGGTCCCAGTAAATAAACTTTTTTATTTTTCAATAGAATTCAATCAAAATTTCAGAGAATGTTAGTCTTGACCAGAATAGATTAGTTAAAATATTTCCCCAAATATGCAAAATGTTCATGAATTATAATTAATTGATTGGTCAAAAGTACCCTTTATACAGGCAAGGTTATCAAAATGAAGACTGAAATTAAACATGTCAGACTGGATTTTAAATTGTAGAGTGCACTTAGGGATAGGTTGTATCAGAGCCCGGTTTTTAGATTTCTTCTTTGTTTAAATAAAAAACTTAGATCTTTGATTCTAATTAGCGATTTTTGGCCACAAATTTTGAAAATTTTGTAACGTATAAGGAGTATTTTCGACTAATGAATTGATTATAACTCACGAATATCTCAAAGATTTGAGGAAATATTTTAACAATAATCTATTCTAGTCAAGATTAATATTCTCTGAAATTTCAGAAAATAGAAAGAATTTATTTGTGAGGACGGTTCTTACCTTTATTGAAGTGTATTGTATATGCAGGAAAAAAAAACACTGAACAGACAACTAGAAATCTGCCCCTATTCTGGACACTTTCGGACAAAATTTTTTTATACCTTCTCTTTCCAAAGTTCAAATGATCGCGTCACCCCTATCTTAAAATCTAAACAATTTTCGATGAATAAATCTTTATTGAAATTCTTCTTTGTAAACTGTCGTCGATAAAATCTACACAATCAATCTATGAATCGATGGTAGGTAAGATAAAAAAATAAGTGATTAACGAAATATATCAATGCTATTCATATTTGAGTTCCGTGCATGCATACGTAAAAAGAAAAACTGCTTGTAGTAATATATTTCGTATAAATAATAATCGGCATTAAGTAATATTCTTTATACATTTGAAATATCTTTTTCAAGATAGACAGAAGTATGGATTGATAAATTTTACTGATTTCCGTACTCACAATGCATTGATAACTAGGTATAGTTAAAACAATGAATGGTGTAACTAAAATAAACTGAATTACAGTATTGACATGATTGCACATAAAGACTAATTGCTGAGCATAATTTATTATATACAATGTAATGTCAAATGATGATCAAGAATTGTAATATAATCAATAAGTTCCCAGAATAAATGTGATGAAAAAAATTCTCATTAATTATACAAATAATTTTATGAGGTTTTATATCTAAATTCATAGGAATTGGAATAAAAATTTATTTCAATATTTACAATCTTCTTCCTATCGAATTATTGTCTCGATTACTATGAAAAAAGAAATACTTTTTAGACGAAGAAGCAACGTCATTAAATAACCATTATACATGTAACTAATTTATTCTGTCCTAATTGACTTAAAAAACATATGGTAACGCAGAGAAAGAATTTCTTTAGTAATTAATATTTTTTGTAAAGCTACAAACATGAGATATATCCAACATTTATGTGCATTAAGGGATGGAAAATATTTTTCTTTTTTGTTGACAGAACATAAAAGCCGAAATTATTCCGTCTAATAAATGTCCAAAGTTCTTGAAAAATTTCAAGTATATATACATTTTATTCAAAAAATAAATAATTTTCAAGTTTCACAGGTACTCTCAATACTTTTCTTTATTTTCCTATAGATGACGCTATCAATCGATCGTATCTATACATTTTTTTCATCCTATTAATAAAGTATTATTTATCAGTAAAAAAAAACAATATTTTTTGATGTATTTTTATAAATTTACATAAATTATGGAACAGAAATGTTACTATTCAATTGATGACTCATCCTTAAACCAACAAAACAAACACATACATATCCATACACTTTCTTTCATGCACAAATATTTCATACTCACATGTCATAAAAAAAACAAATATAAACTATGTATACATTATTTTCTTTTTATATCTCTATGTAACTTTTTTTATTATGTAATTAAATCTTTCCATAATTATAAACTATTTCTATGATTTAATCAAATTTTAGTCAACTGACCTTGATTATAAATTTATTCCTTTTTTTTAGAAAAAAAAGATTTATTTAAAAAACAAATATGACAACGATCACGCGGCGTAAACCAGCATCGTCATTAGCGACAAATAATGATGGAGTATATAGTGAATCGGCTAGTAATAATACTTCTCAATTGAATCAAAATGATCGAGATAGAGATGATGAACGTGATACGGATGATGATAAAGACACACGTCTCACACTTATGGAAGAAGTACTTTTACTTGGTCTTAAAGATCGAGAAGTTTGTGAAATAAATTATATTGGAAAAAAAAATTCGTCTTTTTTTCTTTCTTTCTTTCTTTCTTCTTAGGGTTATACATCATTTTGGAACGATTGTATTTCATCAGGTTTACGTGGATGTATTTTAACTGAATTAGGATTTCGTGGTCGTGTTGAACTTGAAAAAACTGGCGCACGTCGACGAACATTAGCTAATCGAAAAGTAATGTTACTTGATGATACAGCTACAGGTGATGTTTTACTTGATGAAGCTTTGCGTCATATTAAAGAAACTCAACCACAAGAAACAGTACAAAGTTGGATTGAATATCTTAGTGGTAAATAAATTTACAAAAAAAAAAAAGTTATATTTTCTTTGTTAGGTGAATGTTGGAATCCATTAAAATTAAAATATCAATTACGAAATGTTCGTGAACGTTTAGCAAAGAATCTCGTTGATAAGGGTATATGTAGTACTGAGAAACAAAATTTTTTTCTATTTGATATGACAACACATCCTCTCAATGATAACGTCCATAAAGTGAAATTAATTAAGAAAATTCAAGATAGTGTTTTATCACGTTGGCCAAATGATCCTCGTCGTATGGATAAACGTATATTAGCATTAATCTATTTGGCACATGCAAGTGGTAAGAATTTATATGACGAAAAAAAAAACGAAACATTACTTATTTATTTTTTTTTTAAAGATGTTCTTGAAAATGCATTCACTTCTTTATCGGATGAAGATTATGAAGTAGCGATGAAACATGTACGTGAATTACTTGATCTTGATCCTGATCAAGAAACAAGCAAATATGAGTCAAAAATGGATATTATGTGGGCTGTTGTATCAGCATTTAACAAATAAATAAAAAAAAGAAGAAATTTTCGATTTTTTGTTCACCTATCTATTTCTCACACTTTCTCTTTTCTTTCTTTATTGCGATATTCCAATAATATATACATATATACATACTGGGCGTTATTATCATCGATCACCCCAAAAAGGATTGATTTCTTATTAATATTATTATTTTTTTTTTGTTCTGGCTGCTATTTTCTTTTTTTTTTTCAAATAAAATACACAAATACAAATATTCATTATTATAATTCTTTTTCTTTTACAGTGAACTGATTTTGTGTTTTTGGGTGAAAATTGATTTAGTTCTAACCAATTGTATACTTAATAATTCTCAATATTATCTTTAGCATTACAAACAAATCTTTTTTCTTTTGTTTCGTTTGTGTTTTTTGTATGCGCAGGTTTATTCTATATTTCTATGCCTTCTTCCTCCTGTGATACATATACACACAACATGTATAAAAATAAAAAAAAAAAAACAAACGAAATAAATATTATTCTACTCTCATAAAAATATAGTTATTCTAAATTGTTTTTTTTATTATTTCCTTTAGATCATATAAATAATCTTTTTAGTTTTTATAAACGATTTTCTTCTTTCTGTTGCTTAGCAATATGTTATCATATCATAAAATACTTATGAATAAGAAACATTAGAAAGCTATAGTAATTTAAAAAGAAAAATTGTCAAAAGGATGAAAATGATAATATTTTTTAAAAGAAAAAAAAACACTATATAAATACTTGTAGATGATAATTATATTACATTTGGTGCTATTTTAAATAATATTTTACATCTATTTTCTTCATTATTGTTTTTTTTACAATGGGTCATCGTTTTTCTTTAAATCGTTTTCGTTTTGGTAGAAGAGTAGTTGAACCTGAATCAAATAGTATTCCAATACATCATAAATGTCGTAATTGTGGTCAAGGATGTGATCAATCAAACCATTCTAATACATGTATATATGCAAATTTTACTCGTACAGGTACATCTGATCAACCTTTAATTGTTCGACCAATTGTACCAAATAATAAAGTACGATGGTCAACATCATTTAATTATCATCCAATTGAATTTACATCAGACAAAATTTTAACATCAACTAAAGATTATGTTGATCGTGATCCACGAGAAGATTCAAATGTTGAAATACCATGGAATTTAAATGATGGATCATATGATCGACGATCTCATCATGGTCTTTATAAAATTGTTGAACATTTACCACAAAATCCATGTGGACGAACTGGAATTACTGGACGAGGTTATCTTGGTAAATATTAATATTTCCTTGATTACAATTAAGGTTTTAATCCAAAAAATGATTGTGTATTTTTCTGTAGGATAATAGTTTGAATCTACAGTCAAAAAATCTAGTGAATCACCTTGATCTAACCTATTTTTTTAGGTCATTTTGGTCCAAATCATGCTGCCGATCCAATAGTAACTCGATGGAAACGTGATGAAAATGGTGAAAAAATTATTAATCCATATACTCAACGACCAATTCTACAATTTGTTTGTATACGTCGATCAGATACAAATGAATATGCTATACCAGGTGGTATGTGTGAAAAAAATGAAAAAATTGCTGATACATTACAACGTGAATTTCATGAAGAAGTACTTAATTTTCCTGAATTAGATGAAACTAGTAAACATGAATTATTATCAACAATAAAAGATGTTTTTGAAAATGGTGGTTCAAAAATTTATTCTGGTTATGTTGATGATCCAAGGTATAAAATATAAATTAATTATAAATTTATAATAAAAAAAAAAGTTTTATTTATATATTTAGAAATACTGATAATAGTTGGATGGAAACATCAGGTAACAAAATAATAATAATAATTTAAAATCATATTTTAATATTGTTTTTTTTTTTATTATGTAGCATATAATTTTCATGATGAAAATGATGAACATCTTGGATTACTTCGTGTTCAAGCTGGTACGGATGCAGCAAGTGCTTTTTGGCAAGATATTGATTCTCAATTACCATTATTTGCAAGTCATGCAGATTTTCTTAAATGTGTTGCTCATTTACGTAAAGCACATTGGTGAAATATAATATGATCTGTTTAATTGTCTTTCAATTTTAATATTTAGTATATAATTGTCATTCTAGTTTATTCCTTTTTTATGTACATTTATTTATCTTAATATGTGATAAATTAACGTTGATAAACATGAAAAATATAACTTCAATTTTTAATTATATTTTTCATGTATAGTTTAATTGTTATTACTCGCAATAAAAATTCTAAATATATATAGATACTAATAAAATATAATGACTATAAACTTATTAGACAATATTCAAACAAATTTAATTATTATATGTGAATAAATTATTAATCACTATATTTGGCATTTGCATATTTTGTTATTGAAATTAATCCTTTACTCCTGACGATATTTTTTTAAATGTTAGAGACGAAACAATCATTGGAATAAAATATTGTTGCTTCTAATATATCGAAACTATAATCAGATCAATCAGATATTGACTTTCATTTTTCGACTTTTTCCTGAGGGAAAGTACGGGAAACAGTTTGAAAGGATTATCTCAAGCTTTCAGTAAAATTGATGTAAATTAGTTAAGAAACATCTCATCTTATAGAAAAATGTTCACTCTATCACTTTGTGCAGCTGAAAGGATATTTTTATATTAATTAGTACATGCTGATATGTCAAGACGGTGGCATCTTGAGTATCCTTTGATAAACATTCCGTACTATGTCCTATCTACCTTACAAAGTCTTTGTGAGCGTTCTGAAATCTATATGAACCACTAATAGGCACACTTATCCGATATGTAGCACATTGCGCGTTATAGAGACATGTTCGGCTCAAATATTCTGTAGAATTTTCCTCACGAAATTCTTTTTTGTGAAATCATTCACTTTATAAATCGTGTATTTCAGAGAAAAAACAGTTAAATGAAATGCTTTTTTATGGATCGATAGACTGAAAGTTTCAAATCTCACGCTTCGTTAATTTTTTGTAACTGTATTTTTGATGTCCATACCTGTGGACATCCGGAGGTAAAGGGTTAAATAAAGACCAAAAGCATATAGAAACATAGTCTCTTTATCAAGAATTATAATCATTTTATTGGATAGGCATTTATGAAAAAAATCGAATTATAGAATTTAGAACTAAGATTTTCAGTTTTTAAGGATATTTCTTTTCTTCAAATATTGGACGGTGAAAATATCTGATGCTCTTATCTTGTTTTCTGAAATATGATCGTTTGTTGTTATCTTATAACAGAAGCATTCTAAATAGCTGAAATTTTTCTTATTATCGATAGGCGTATATCATTAAGCTAGACTTTCTACTAGAAAATCTATAAATTAAAATATATTGATCACATGTCTGATGATTTAATTAAACAAAATTTATAAATAAATGATTATTTCTTTTATTCTTTTCTCTTTCTATTGTTGTTCCTCCTTTTTCGCCAAATAAATTCATCCAATAAATAAATGTCTTCATGATTCATACATTTTTAATTCTTTGTTTAATTGTTCGTTCGATGAACAAACAAAACATAAGATAAACTATTCAATATAGAAAATAAATAACATCTCGAAAGATATGACGAATATTGGAATGTTAACACCCGATCGTTTTCATATGGAACGAAGTATAAATTTAATTTCTTATTTAAGAAAAATAAAATATGATTTATTTTTAGGTCATAGTTTATTTGATTTTCCTAGACGATTATTCTTGAATCCATTAGATATTGATGATATTGATGAAAATAAAGATTCACCATTTTCTAATCGATATGGTCCATATAATGAAGCAATATCATCAACAAAAAAAAAACCAAAAGCATGGTCAGTACGTGCACGAAGAGATGAACCTAATCTTTTACGTGGTGATAGGTAAAATAAAAAAATAAAAATAATAATAAATTAATAAGATTTAGAAAATTTTTATAGATTTATTCCACGTCGAATTGATCTTGATTGTGATTATGCACTTGATACAATTGTATCACAAAATCTTCAAATTAATTCACATATTATATCAGTTGAACAACAACAACATTTAATACGTCAACAACGTCGGACACAAAAACGTTCAAATCATAATATACAAACAAATTCGTCAAGAAAAACACTTGAATTACTTAAACATTTTATGCCACAAAATCGAAGAATTTATAATTTTGGTGTTAAAACACTTAAACCACGACCTATTGGTATTTATTTATTTAGTTATTTTTTATTTTATTTTATTTTATATTTTATTTTAAGATCCAAGTGATCTTGCTCGACAAATCGAAGCATTAACAATAACATCAAAAGAACGATATATAAGTTCAACACCAGAACGTATTCTTGATGCACCTGATTTAATTGATGATTTTTGTGAGAAAATTTAAATTCTAGTGAAAAAAAAATTAAATAATTTCATTTATTACAATAGATTTAAATTTAATTGATTGGGGTAAACCAACAAATATGATAGCTGTTGCTTTAATGAATTGTGTTTTTCTTTGGGATGATAATTCTGGTAATGTAACAAAATTACTTGAACTTCAAACACCAAATAATACAAATGATGAATATGATGATGATGAACATGTACATTATGTATCAAGTGTTGCATGGCATAGTAAATCAGCATATCTTGCTGTTGGAACATCTTATCAACAAGTTCATATTTATGATGTTAATCAACAAACATGTAAACGAAAATTAATTGGAGAAAATGTACTTGATGATGATGATCGAATACCATGTCTTGCATGGAATCATAATACTATTGCTTGGTAAAAAAAAAAAGATTTTTTGTTTTTCAGTTCTATTAATTCCTTTGAGATGCATATTGTATATAAAAGATCGTAAAATATTTATTTACGATGGAATTTTTTATATTGCCCATCAACAGTATTGATCATGTTCAGATTAATATTAACACTATTTTATATAATCAACAGATTTTTGAGATGATATATATTTATAATCTTATTGAAATTTGTTGATCATACTAGATTTATCTTCTTTTGTAACTTTATTAATAACAGGACGAGATCGAAATTGATAGTTCGATGAAATGATTAAAAAAGAATATTACTTAAAGTTTTTTTTCTTTTAGTGTAAAAAGTGTAGGTTGTAAAGTATTAAATGAGATCTTATCTGATCGATTATTTAATCTTTTTGGTGCCACAGAACTCTAGATATACTAAATAACAAATTCCTATATGATATTTTTCTCTAAGAAACTCTTCTTATTATAATAGACAGGAATTGAAGCGTTAAAAATATTTCTGCTTGTGTAAAACTTTGATGTTCAACAGTTCGAAAAGTCATTCATAAAGGTGTCTGTGTCCCTTAGAACATCATACGTTTTACCAACAATTTTACTTTCACTGCAGCCATGTGATATATAATTCGAAGCAGAAAATTCAGGGTTAGATCATACGTAGAAATATCCCGAATAAAAATTACATTATACACGATGGCCTTATACTCTAGAATTTCGAGAAATAGAATAAATCGCTTGGATATTCGGACATGCAAATTTTCTAAAGATTTCAATAAAGACATAAAATGTGAAAATCTTTGAAATATAGAAATTAGTTAATTTTATAACAATTAATCATAGATAATTTACTTTTTAGATTATCTGTATTATTCATTGATGGTAATTCATCAGATACAAAAAAGAATCTTTAAATATATAATACAAAAGCTGTTAGTACAATCCCTACGGGATTACAACGTGAAACACGGTCCGTCACGGTCTATGATGCTGTATAACGATTTGTACTCTGTGACCTGTGACGGTCACGGTCTATGAAGATGAATGGGTGCAAATTTCTACTCCTATACTTCAACATTCTTTTTAGATCGTGTTTCAGAAAACATATAATTTAACGAACAAAAAATAGAGTATCGATTTTTTTCAGGGAAAGGAGGAGAACTTTTGATCGTTTTTGGCCCTTATGATTCTCAAAACTTCTAGGAGAAGGTATCGGGGAAATTTGAGTCTATGACAACTTTTTTTCTACTCATCGATAACTATCTGTCCTTGAGAATTTCACAAATTTTTGCCTAGCCATTCCTTAGAAACTTTAGAAAGCAGCTGGGTTGCCTTAAGTCCAAATATGGCAATTGTATTTATTAATCAATGCAAATCTTAGTTACCTGAATAATATTCGAGAACACGAAGTATAAATTGCATAATACTTTTCTACCTCTAGAAAAAAGACTAAATTTTTATATCTTGGTTACATATGATAGTTTTAAAGACGTATGAATAATCATAAATTGATTTTATTAATTTTTTTTAGTGGAACTCGTAATTCGGGTGATATTCTTGTATATGATGTACGTCAAAAAGATTGTGTTATTAAATTTCAAACACATCGTCAAGAAGTTTGTGGTCTTAAATGGTGTCCTAATGGACGATATTTAGCCAGTGGTAGTAATGATAATACAATATGTGTATGGGATTTTCATCAATGGTATTCAACTAGTGGAACATTTGCTAGTCTTTCATCATTATTACCACCAATTGATAATAATGATAAAAAATCTAATACTCCAACAAAACCATTATGGCATTTTAAAGATCATAAAGCTGCAGTTAAAGTAAATTTATCGTTTTTGATTTTTAAGATTATTTATTTATTTATTTTTTAATTGAAGGCTATTGCTTGGTGTCCATGGGAAGGATCAAAAGTATTAGCAACCGGTGGTGGTCATTCAGATGGTTATTTACGTTTTTGGAATAATAGTAATGGAACATGTCAACAAACAATTAAAACAGATTCACAAGTATAAACAGAAAAAAAAAGATATTTTATTTTAATAATCTACAATGCAAAAGTATTCGAAACAGTTTATACAAAAATATTAATCAAAATCATACGTATAGCTGAGTCTTGACCTAATGCTCTCATCTTCAAATTTAATTCAATAATATAGTTTCGAGGATCTTATACATTACTGTTAGTATTAATCTTAAAAATTCTTCTTAACTAGTCCGGAATGATATAATAAAGTAAAATAGTATCATTTTCGTAATGATAGTCAAGGACTATAAATAAAACTGTCTAATAGTGCACTCCAAATAATGTACTTTTCTGCAATCAGAAATTAATTTTTGTATATTTGTTTTTTTTTTGTCTTTAGATATCATCAATACTTTGGTCAACTGATTATAAACAAATAATAACTGGTCAAGGTCATCCAAATAATTTTATACATATATGGCATTATCCATCAATGGAAAAATGTCATACATTACATGGTAATAAGAAAAAAAAAACTTAAACCAAAAAGATTTATTTTTTAAATTTGTAATTTTTGTTTTGTTTTTTCTAATTTAAGGTCATACATCACGTATTCTTTCATTAATAATGGGACCTAAAGGCAATCCAATTGTCAGTTTATCAGCTGATGAGACAATTCGATTTTGGAATTGTTTTCCAATTGATATACAACGTAAAAAAAAACTTGAAATGACACGTACACATTCTTATCCAACAAAACTTAATTTCAATTGTCGATAATAATAATAATTATTTTTCTGTAAAACTTTTTCTTGTCAAATAGATTCTGAAATATTGTAAAAGAAGAAAACAAAAAATGAAATCAATTTATTCAGTATAAAATAATCTTTCAAGATTAATATGACATATTACAAATAGAAAAATATAATAATTTATTTTTATGCTGAATGATTTTTATAGAAGGAAAAAAAAAAAGGAAAAATATAAAGATAATTTCGAATATAGTCTGTGAAGCGTATTTAACTTGATTATTCAAAATGGGATATGACAGAGTTTTTCTATGAATATTTTATATAAGATAAGTGTCATTCTAGTGACATAAACACTGCTAGACATAAATACATATCTGATAAGCTCAGTCATGTCTTATATAATTGATTATAATATACACATGCATATCACTATAATGCTTTAGTTATATAAACAAATGAATTACGGAAGCGTATATATGTTTCCTTTTTTTTTTTATTTTATTAGTGATAGATCGACAAATACAATATAATTAATCATTTATATACAGTTCTGTAACTACAAAAGCAAGAGTTTCTTTTTTATTTCATTAGATGAAAGTCTCTTGTTTATAGAACAGCGTTGGTGTCATCATTAATAATAAATGTTCACTATGATCATCTTCATCAACCTTGATGTATTCTATTGATATTGTCAAAAACAAATAAGATAGACGAATAGTAGTTGGTTTAGATAATAGAATGAATATAGACATTATTGACGTCGATCAATCTTGATACGTCATTTTTTTTTTCTTTTCACTATATTTTCTGACTTCTCTTTTTTTTTCCAATCATTATTATTTACTAGACAAGCATACAACTAACCACACATTCAATCTCAGTATATACACTTACGTATGTAAATGAATAATTTAAATAAATTGATTTTTTTTTCTTTTGAATAATGTCTTATATATTAAAGATTTAAATTTCATTTATTAATGAATAAAGATATTTTTGATTTAAATATATTATGAATAAAAAGAATATTTAAAAAATAAAGGAGAAGATACAAAGATTACATCAGATAATACGTCATTCAGTTCTTTTCAGTTATATTAACAAAGAGAATTTAAAATATGTTTTCTTTTGTTCAACAAATTATATTCAATTGTATTACTGTCATATTTCGTAATTTACTTATTTCAATCCTGTAGACTATTAGGAACATATTTTACCGTGTCGTGCA
Organism: Macrotrachela quadricornifera; assembly: GCA_022393335.1. Classification (NCBI taxonomy): domain Eukaryota; kingdom Metazoa; phylum Rotifera; class Eurotatoria; order Philodinida; family Philodinidae; genus Macrotrachela; species Macrotrachela quadricornifera. Next base: position 28,248 of record JAJEKB010018181.1, read on the forward strand.
TGATTACTAATGACTAAAGAAATGAATATTTAACTATTTATTATTTAATAAAAAAATATTATATGTATCAAACAAATAAAATAAGATCGAAAACTGTGTTCAACCAAGCCATAATTCTCATTATTATTCAAAATTTAATGACTAGGTCAAGTCAATAGCCTAATTTTTTTTGTATTATTATTTTCACAAAAAAGACAATGTCCGTTTTTTTTGTCGACAAGCAAAAGCAATTAGTACTTTTCTTTTTTTTTCTTCTTTCGATCATTACGTAGACAAAGAAACGATATGGTTCTTTTGACGCATTCTACTCGATCATCTATCTTCAAAAAGCATATATATATATATATATATATTATTCTTGACTTTATTTTTTTATCTAGTCTGTCTTATGAATTTAATCTACTAGTATTTTAATAATAAGTTATAACGGATATTAAGACGCCTGTTGAAGATTTTTTTTTATAATCAAAGATGATCTATCGCATTTCCCTTTTTTTTTTACATAAACAATATTGATTGAATTGCGTTTATATAAAAAAAAAGAAAAAAAATCGATAATAAACATTGTATTATAGAAAATAGGCGGAATGTTTAATAAAAGGTTCTATAATATTTTTCTATTGACATTGATAGTTTATATAAAGGATATATAGTTTGTTATTTTTATATAAGACAGAAACAGGAAAGAAAACTATAAGAATGAGTATCATTTTTCGTTTGTAATATATTTGTTTCATTTTATCAGTAAGTGTGAAACTCTCGTTTCACTAATGAATTTTTACAGGTAAACTTTCTTTTTTTTTTTGTCTTATATTATTGGAATAAATAATCATTGAAAAATGATGTTAATTAGTCGTTTAAAGATAAACAACCTAGATTTATATATTAAAAACCTACAGAGACAATATTATATTCATTATTAGAATATAATAATATCTGTAATAGAAGAATATTAAGTTTCATATTACGATTTTCTCTTTTTTATTTTTTGTTAATGATGGAAAAATAAAATATGTATTCAGTGCAAATTTTTATTTTTATTTATAATTTACATATATTTCTTTTTTTTTGTCATTTAGTTAACCAATATTAGAGAAACATATGATAAAATTGATACTATGTTTTTGTTCTTTACATTATAGATTAAAAATCATACTCTCAACCATATTTTTTTATGATTAATAAATAAATAGAACTTACAAAAAAACAACAAAAGAATAGATACTCATCAATCTTAATAATGTTGGTTTATTATATAAAATAATAATAATACATTAACAAAATATAAAATAAAATTTTTTTTTGAATGAATTCTAATAATATAACTTCGACTATAACACAAAATTTATTCACTATTGAATGGACATTAAGATCGATTATTGTACTTATCATATGTGGTTTAATTACTATTTTAACTATATTAGGTTAGTTTTGATTAAATTATATGTATGATAAGAATATTTTTTTTAGGTAATGGTTTAGTATTAATTTCAGTTAAATTTCGTTTACATGCTCGATCGTTTTCGGATTATTTTATTGTAAGTCTATGTTTAGCAGATTTTTTTGTTGGTCTATTTGTCATGCCACTTATGACAATGCATTCAGTATATTTACGTTGGCCATTTCCTTATCGTTTTTGTTATATATGGATGTCAATAGATTTTACTTGTTCAACAGCATCTTTTCTAACACTTGCTTTTATGGCATTAGATAGATACTATGCACTTACTGGTATTTATTTAGTAATTTTTTTTTAATATTGAATTTTTATTTTTTGTTCGTATTTATATAGCACCATATTTTCATTTACGTAATCGATCATATTCATCGGTATTAATTTGTATTATAAGTTCATGGATTATACCATTTGCTATATGGCCAAGTTCAATATTTCTTGCACGTCAATTTAGTTCAAAAGACCAAGCATGTATTCATCCAGCACATCCATATATTATTGTTATATTATGTGCATTTTTTTATTATATTCCACTTTTATTTATGCTTATTTGTTATTCAAGAATAATAGTTAATATTAAAAATATTGAAGTTATGGTAAGTAATTAATATCTAGTGCGTAGTTTTTATCATTTTTCTAATTAAAATAATGAATAATTCAATTGATAAAAATCAAAAGAATATTAATATAAATAACTAATTATATCGGTTGATTAATTTTATTCATAAAATTCTTTGATATAAATCATACGATAGATCTAAAGAATTAATTAATATGTACTAATTATATATATATATATGTTTTTCTTCTTAATTTCCTTAGATCAAAGGTAGTTGGGATACATTTAATTTTGATTCTACTGATTATGATTATAAAACAGGTACAACAGTGATTAATGATGGTCGTATAACATGTAATGATAAAAATACTCATACAATAACATCAACATCACAATCAAATTCATCATTACGTTCACTTATTTCAAGATATTTTCAACGAAATTCATCAAAACGTTCCTTTAGAAAATCACGAATATCTGGAAATGAAAGTCCATATATTATACAAAATATAACAAATAATCGTCATATTAAACGAGGACCTATTAATAATCATGGTAATGCAACAAATACATTAACACCTAATCATATACATCGTTCAACTCGACAAACAACAACAGCAACATTTACTGGACAAAAACGTTTAAATGATGTTATTGAAGATAATCGATCAAAACCTGATTTATCAATAAATCAAGATGAAGAACAACTTGTACGTTCACGTCTTAATAGTCGTGCATCATCATTACCATCAGCTCGTTGTATATCTTATTATTATAATCAAAATCAAATATCATCACAAACAAAAATTCATGAAGATCAACATCATTCAAGATTAAATTCTATGACAAATGAACGAAGTCGATCACAATCACGTTCATCTAGTCAAGGTATTGGTAATGGTGGTTTAATAACAACAGATATATCTGATCATAGTTCATCATTTGATAATGTACCTGATGATGAACATCGTCGTTTAAGTCGACGTAATCAACCATCAGGTTTATCAACATCATATAATTCAAATCGTTATAGTCAACGTGCTGTTGCACAATTTATGCATGAAAGAAATAAAGCAAGATTAAGACGAAATCAAAAAGCAAGTCGAATGTTGGGTATGAATAAATTTTTTTAACATAAAAATAAGTTTTTTTTAATTCAACCAAAAACATTATGTAAAATTGTTAGTACCTAAATAATAGTAATAGTAAATATTCTATTAAATATTTATACAGTTCAATAAAAAGAAAGAAAACCATTGTATTGTTTAGAACATTTTATGTGTAAATAATATAATTTTGATTCTATTTTATTTTAGGAATTTTGCTTGCTGTTTTCCTTATTTGTTGGCTTCCATTTACGATATCTTATCCAACAATGATATTGTATCCAAGTAAATTTTCTCCTGAACTTGAAAGTATTATATTTTGGTTCGGTTATGTTAATTCGTTACTCAATCCTTTTTTATATGTATATAGTTCACGAAATTTTCGTCAAGCTATTATTGAAACATTATGTTGTTATACTCGATTAAGATCAAGACAACATTTACGATATCAATGGTCACTTCGAAATTAGTTTGTTTAAATAAAGTCAAGCAAACTCTCAATATATAATGTATATAATTCTTTCTTTTTTTTTTGCTTTGTAAAGATTCTATTATACTATTAAATTCTATTTTCATGAAATAATAAATTAATTTTGAATACTATTTATTTCAAAACAAAAATAATATTATTCTCTTGAGAAATATAATAAAGTGTAATTAATATATAGATATACAATGACGAATGTAACGTAATCTATGTCATGAAAATCTGAACTATTTTGAGAATAATCAACGTAAAATCAGAATAATACATTATGGTTGTTATTTACCAATTTTGTTAATTGCTTTCAAATTATAAGTTAAATTGAGAGCCCAATAAAATTTCTACACATTTTTTAAACATGACTATATAATAACTCATGCAAAAACTTTGACATAAATACCAAATTTGACTGTGAGCAGGCAAAAGATGTTAGAAATTCAACTCTTTTATCGTTGAATATAGCATCATCTATAAATCAAAAATGCGTTTTTCAAAAGAATTTTGGATTTACAAGGAGGTAAAATTGTTCGACTTAAAAGGGATCAAAAGAGGCCTTGTAATTAGTCAAATTTTACAATTTTGTTCTCTATTTCAGCTTTTTGCATATCCCAATTTTTCTTTTTTTTTGCGAGATTATTACGTAACCGACGTTCTATTTTGGAAAAAGGTTTTGACCTCAAAAAAATTATTGCCATGCATATATATGGCCCAATTTCTATTTAATATAAACTGACTCGAAATAACCTTTTTCACCAATTTTTCTAGTACGGAATTCTGTTGCCAACGGTTTTGAAACATCTGAAACGTTGTATCTAACTGACTGCTAAAAGCAAAATTTTATCATAATTTTGAGATACAAATCGCGTTGAATGCTAAAAAACAAGAGAAATTTGTCCATTTGTGAAATGAAACCATGCATCGGCATTGCAAGGAAGTATGATTGATCCGAAACCAGGTTTTTTGGAGAGCTAGCTTAATTACAAAAATTTAGTTACATCAAAAAAGGCGCATAGGCTACGAAGCCTTTTTGATCTCTTTTGACTGGCACAATTTTGAGCTTCTTATAAATCCAAAATTTTTTTTTAATTGCATTTTTCATCTGTAGACTATGCTCTATCCGATGGAAAAAGAACTGAGTTTCTAGCATCTTTCGTTTGTTTGCAGTCAAGACTTATGCGTCAGTTCTCATGAGTTTGAAATCTAAAAATAGTTTTAGTTTCAGTGTGAATATAGCCGTTGTATCAAGAACTAGATTGAATTATATTTAAAATCGATCGAACTAAACTTGTCATTCTTGTTCAGTTGTTCAAAAGTATTTCTTATGAGTAGCAGATAGTTTATTTCAGATGAAATATTTTTTAAGCAATTTAAACGAAGACAAAATCAGCTATAAAATCCTGATTTATTAGAAAAATCGTTAAATTAATCGCCGAAATTTGGTCCTCCCCCTCACGGACCGTGACCGATAGACTCGATGACCTTTGCCACTGACCGTGACCAATGGACAAAATTAGCGTCACCATTACAGACAGCAACCGACACTGCAGTAACTCTTACTCATCTAGGATAAAATGTGATCTATAAACGACTAAAGATCATCATAGATACTTATTTGGACAAACTCTGGATATCTGGTATACAATGTACGCAGTTTCACCGTGTTTCACATTTTTTATCCAGCAGGGATTGCGCTAACAGCTTTTTAGTTTCTTCGTAACGAGCATATTAACAAATACCCAGTAGCTTATTGAGAATAATTTAAACGAGATGGATCCATTAACTTCAAAGCTGAACTAATGTCAGTCGATATAGACATGTTTTATTCCTGTTGTCTTGACTGAGAAGGGGGAGTCACATGAAAAACATAATTCTATGTGTGTGTCTGCTCAGGGTACAAGACAGGGCTAAAGTAACTTAGTCGGAATCAATGGGAACGTTACGTTTTGTCTCAGTTTTTCGTTAGAACTTCGGTTGAACTATATTCCAAGCGATGCATGTCATTACTCTATCAATGCACTATAAAAAACAAAAAAATGTTATCTATGATGAGAAGATGATGGATACTTGATATTTTTCGAGTTTAAGATTGATAATTTTAGTTTTAGAAATCATAAAATGCGGGAGATTCGTTCAAACTGAACTGGTTATAGCGTCACATTTGTCGACCATTTATCTATCAATGATTCTCGAAGTAGATAGAGTAGATTCAGTCGAGGGTTAAGCGAGTCACCTTCGGCGAGCGTTACTCGTTAATAATTAATTAATTGATTAATTGATTAATTGATTAAAACTAATCTTATATTCGGATTCCTCATCCTCGGTTACCTGTTGATGAAACTTTTTCTAAGAACTAGTGCTGAGTTTTTATTAGCTTCGCATATTCTGAATTCTGATTGGCTTGGACAAACAAACTTTTAAGGATTTATTGAGCATATAACCCTTTCCTTCAGAAAAAGGAAAAAAGATTGAATGATTTCGTTATTATATCTTAGATGCAATGCTCAAACTATGAACAATCAAAAAAAAACCTAATGATACTTACCATTTAGGGATGGTTCCTTGGAGAAAATGGCAGACTTGATTTTCTTCTTGTCTCTTCTCTTTTGGTTCTCTCTTTCTTCCTTTTATTATTGTTTCTTTTTTTCTTTCTCATTACCCTCATGACCCGATTCAATATTCAGTGTACACAGAAAACGTGAACTATGTAAAACCTTTTTGCACAGAAATTGTAGCTTATATGTATAGAAAAAAACTATCTCAGTTATTTTATCATGTAAGTACTTCTGAGTGTTACATGGGATCGCAAAATTAAAAACAAAAATTTCTCTATCTATACATGTAACTAAATAACAAATAAAAGGATGCACTTTAACACTGACATTTGACATCATTGTTCTTTTTACAGTTTATGATAGAGGTACGGTGTTCTCTTACGTGTGTACAATCGAATTTATTTTTGAAACATTAACTTGCACTTCTAACATATATTTTAATAGAGTAGCATGACCGACTGTTTACGGAAACAAATTTTTTAGATTGATGTGATTATTTTCAACTAAGAAAATTTGTCAACAACTTAAATCAGTATCGATCTATATAGTTTAATATTCAATAAAAGCTTTCATTTTGATTATTTGGTAGATTGATAATGCGATTGATTCTTCAAACAATTCTTTATACGTTTGCTTATTTAATTTCATGAAACGATTTACTTTTAAACATTTATTTTGTTTTACTCGGATTCAAACTATCAGTGATGTGAATTATTTTTTATCTAAATCTTTGTTTAGTTTGACAAATAAACAAAGATCATAATGTATGTATCTCAGCTCTTTTTATTTAAAACATAGCATAATTCGAAACAAAAAAAAATATCAAGCAAAAATAAAAGGGTGAAAGAACGAACAATCGTTTATTATTTGCGACCAATAGGAATATTGAGCGTAGCACCAACCCCCCAATTAGGTCTTGAATAACTCGATCCCTATTAAATAAATAGAAAAGAACCATAAATAACTTCTATAAGTAAAGAATATTCTTACGAAAGAGGTACCAGCACCTAATCCAAAGTATGCACCTCCTGAACCAATAGGATGTCGATATCCTAAACCAACTCCGAAGTCAGGACCTTGTCGATATCCATTACCCTGAAAAAAAGGCGACGATAGTCTAAGCAATAATCTAGCAATAATCTTACCCCATAACGACCAACAGAACCCGACGCTGCACCACCAAGACCAAGCGAAGGATTTGAAGGTCCATTGTAAATCAAAGGAATACCACCACTAACTTGACCACCAATATTAAAATTATTGAAATTTTTAAAATCACGATTGGTTTTATAATCTGTGTTGACCTAGAGAATGACAAAATGATCTCTTGTCAAATTTCTATTAACAAGTTCGAAAAGAATTTAATTGATTTACTTTGCCAGTCTGAGCAGCTTGCCAAGCTCTATTGAATGCAGCTGTACCGTCTGAGCCAATATTCAAACGATTAATGACATCATTTATATCGCGACGTTGTCGTATCACCGGTGCAGTCAGAGTATTCAACGCAAGAGTGACAACAAACACAAGCTGAAGAAAAGTAGATGAAGACGACATTGCTTTTACTGTAACTTTTCATCTATTGTTTGTTCTTATTTATAGGATCAATACTTCCGTTTGTTCTATGACTCAAATCAATAAAGAAATTTCCTTTTGTACCTATGACACAGAATAAAAGATAATAGAAAGCATTTTAACATTGACACTCGATACCATTGTTTTGTTGAAATGAATGATAAAGGTTATATGATAAGTCACTTCCATGATGAGAGACACAATCTAATAATTGAAAATTGTTTCCGAGAATTTTGCCTTAAAATAGACTTTTAATAAAAAACACATTGTTAGTTGCATCGAATCAAAATCATGAAATAAACAGTAAGAATACATGGATTTTGTTCAAGTAAAAATAAAGGTTATTGAATTTAATAAAAGAATTGATATATAAATTAAATAAGAAATTTCTTTTTCTCTTAATTTTTCATTGAATATTATTTGTTAAATAAATTTTTATATAATTCTACAATAAGGCTAGCAAACATTCGAATGTTGATGCTTGTTGAAAATAAAGTATATGCTTAGTGTTTTTCAAAAAAAGATCTGCTTAGTCAATATTTATTTGTCTTTAACACATTCGAGGCGATTCAGTTTTCACACAGGAATTCATCGAGATACTCGTTTTCAGATAGAATAAACTTTTAGTAAGTAATGTACTCACTGACATTTTCTTTCTATTCTATCGATCTTTCATCGTACTTCTTTGTTTACAATTAGATAATGAATCGAATTTCATGTCCAGCTGTATAATGGCTCAAGTTACTTTTTCGTTTTGTAGTGTATAGTATAGATTACATGCAAGATATAGATTTTTCTGTTGTATTCATGTCTATTCTGCTTATCGCCACTCATCAGTATAAAAGCGACCAAAATTGTCAGATTTGAGTATGTTACATGTCGTCAGAAGATAGCGTTGACTCACTCAGTGAAGTGAGTTCTTTTGATAATGCTTTTACTAGAATGTACTTGAAATCTGCAAGTTCCGACGAAGAAGTCACTGATAATAAGGTGGATTCAAACGTCTGGAGTGAAATAGAATCCGAATTTGATGGTCAATTTCTGAAAGATCATGGAATTACTGAACAAGTAACGCCAACAGTTGAAAATGGTGCAATCAATTCTATCGACATTTTATCATTGATGAGGTTATAAGCCTCATAGTTTTCGAAACTAATAAGTATGCAGAACAATACTTACCAACAAAAAGCTAGCAATCGATCGAAAAATCTTCATTGAAAACCAAATACTAACGAAGAAATGCTGAAATTTTCGGAGATACTCATCAAGATGGGTTTAGTGTAAATGCCTAAAGTAAACTATTACTGGAGCAAAAGTCAATTGTATGGATCGAAGATTATTCAAAACACAATGTCGAGAGACAAATTTGAATTGCTCCTCAAATTTTTACATTTTTCGAACGATGATGTACGAGATGCGAGTCAAGGTAGACTAACAAAGTTGAATCTACTTTTGTACTTATTAAAAATTAGATTCAAGTCAGTTTATAAACCTGGTCCAGTCATTATCGTTGACGAAACAATGGTACCCTGACAAGGTCGACTCTCCTTTAGGCAATACGTTCCAGGCAAAGCTCACAAATATGAGTTTAAAATGTACAAAGTAGCAGATACGAATGGATATACTTGGGGATTTTATGATTTATACAGAAAAACAGAACCCAACGACTAGTCGTGGGCATTCCCACACAGTCACCGTGCAATTATTAAAAGATCTTTTCGGATGTTATCGAACCGCAGTAGCTAACAATTTTTGTGAAACACGATTTGAAAGAGAGAGTTGAAGTGTTTAGGGGTAGAAATTTGGCTTTATTCCCCTGCCCCCTACCCACCTCTCACAGGCCGTGATCGACAGGGTTAAAGGTCACCCAGTACATATTGATAGTAGGAAAGCATCACAAACCGTGACCGGCACTACAGCTAAGGGGTACCGTCATAGACCGTGACCATCAGCCAAAAGTAACATCACAGTCCATGGCCATCAGCGAAAACAGTTATATCGTGTTTCACATTTTAATCCCGTAGAGAATGCGCTAACAGCTTTTACATATAAGATTACGTTTCTGGATGTTCAATATTTAGAGAGTACACATGTTTTTCATTCAATTTATTTACTGGACGAAAATGAAACATATTCTCTACTTAAAATAGATCCATCTATAATATGTAGCCACGGTCGACAGAATTGAATATATAGCATTCGAATACTTATCAAGTTGTATATTAAGAGTTTTTTTTTCATTTCAAAAGAATATATATCTTAGAATGATCTTTATGTTTTTGAACTTAAATGTAGATTTCACAAATCAACTCTAACACCATGTAAAAATCTGTTAAAATTAGACAATTTCATAAGGAAAAGCTATTTACATTTCTAACGATTTTTCCCAATCAAAAGGGTAGCATTCTTTTTCTATTAAATTATTAAACGTTTATAAATTTTTCCATGGGTATTCGAAACAAGAATTTCTCGAAAGGGTCACTAAAATTACACAATTTTTCAACAAAAATTGATAATAAAGTTCAATATAAAATAACTTTTTCTATTTGAATATATCAAAAAATTTTTATCCATACTAAAAACACATTTAAAATATCATTTACTACTGTTCTATTACTCTTCCGACACTGTATTTTTACTCTGACCATGTATTAATAAAAAATGAGTCGAATTGCACTTCAGATAGATACGATTTTTGAATATTCTCAATCGCGAAATCGAATTTAACATCATATTTTACTTTTACAAAGTTTTATGATATTAAAAAAAGTTTAAAGCTTTTTATATTTTCATATATTTTTTTAATAGCTAAAACATAAAGTTTATTTATAGCCCATCGTCTAGTGACTCAACGAAAGAGGTCGCTAATAAATTATGCCGATAAGTTTTAAATCAAACCAATGTATACTTTGTACATTTTCTTCGCAGAACAAAATCATCTGAGAATTATTTTTATAAAAAAACAAATGTCGAGTGATCAATAATAATAATAATAATAATATGAGTGAATATAATGCTGATATTCGACATGATGAATGTTGTGGTGAATCAATGCATGGTGATGAAAATGAGGATATATTTGATGATCTACATAATATAGATGATTCTGAAGTATAAAAAAATTTTTTTTTTTTTGTTTATATTATTCAAAATATTTTCATTCTTTTCTCTTTCTTTTTTTTATAAAAAATAAAATAGGAAGATCGTCGTTTGATTACTGTTGGTATATGTGCTCAATGGAAAAAAATTAAAGCTAAACCAATGGAAGAAATTTTACATCGTTTAGAACAATTTGAATTTCTTCGTATAATTATTTTTCCAGAAACAACCATACATGAAAAACCTGTTGAACAATGGCCATTTTGTCATGTTTTAATTAGTTTTCATAGTAAAGGTTTTCCACTTGCTAAAACACAAGAATATGCACGTCTTCATCAACCATTTCTTATAAATGATCTTGATAAACAATGGGATATTATGGATCGTATTAAAGTTCATGAAATACTTCAAGATGCTGGTATTGCTCAACCACGTTATGGTGTACTTCGAAGACATATGAATGATGGTTTGTAAATAAAATAAATATAATTTATATAGAAATATTTTTATTATTTATAGAGAGTGCATGGGTAACATTATCGAATGTTATTGAACAAGATGATCATATTGAAATTGATGGTCAAATATTTCATAAACCATTTGTAGAAAAACCTGTTTCAGCTGAAAATCATGATGTTTATATTTATTTTCCATTATCAGCTGGTGGTGGTTCACAAAGATTATTTCGTAAGGTAGTAAGAAAAAAAATCAATTATTAGTAAATTTAAGATAATAATATATTTTCTATAGATTGGTAGTCGAAGTAGTGTATATACATCTGAAAACAGTATTCGTAAAGATGGTTCATATATTTATGAAGAATTTATGCCTACTGATGGTACCGATGTTAAAGTATATACAGTAGGTGCAGAATATGCACATGCTGAAGCAAGAAAATCTCCAGGACTTGATGGTAAAGTTGATCGAGATGAATTTGGTAAAGAAGTACGTTATCCAGTTATATTACGTGCTGATGAAAAATTAATTGCTATGAAAATATGTTTAGCATTTAAAGTAAATAAATTCATATTTAAATAGAACAAAAAGAAAAATTTTTTTTTTCTTTATTCTATTATTATAGCAAACTGTATGTGGTTTTGATTTACTACGTGCTGAAGGCAAATCATTTGTATGTGATGTAAATGGTTTTAGTTTTGTTAAAAATAGTACAAAATATTATGATGATTGTGCATCTATACTTGGGTAGATTTACCTTTTTCTTTTCTTTTATAAAATATAGAATATGAATTTTAAGACATATGATTATGCGTGAACTTGCACCAACATTATCAATTCCATATCCATTAGCTTATTTACCAGAAGATCCACCTTTTGTACCAACTGCTTTTGGTACAAGAATGGAACTTCGATGTGTCATTGCAGTTATTCGACATGGTGATCGAACACCAAAACAAAAAATGAAAATGGTTGTTCTACATCCATTGTAAGATATAAGATTTTTCAATGATTCAACTTTTGAAAATATGAACTTTAGTCTTACTAGTTCCATACACAAAGTAGACAGAAAAAATGCCTTGATATTTTGTCTAATTATACTTCGCATTTGATGCTAATGACATGTATTTATCTAGTCTTTTACTGAACTTTGCAACGAAATACTGTACTCCAGTTTCAGTCAGTTTGAAAATGGATTTTCAAATTATTCAAGACTTTTCTAACGCTTATGAACATAAGTTCAATCTAGATAGGATTTAGCTTTTAAAGAGATTTAATCAGGAACTATCAACATCTCCCTAGTAGGAGCTTGTGATAGCAGCTGCAAGGCAGCTGCTCGGTTACAATTAAAATCAAATTGTCTGACAGTCCATGATGCCTCCCACAGACCTGATAGACATACGCAATAATCTCGTCTCACAGAATTAATTAAACATGTTACGTAATGTTTTTCGGATATTCTTTTTTCATGGAGCAAGTTGTCGTTTTTATATAGAAATATGCAATGCAAAGTGATTTCTCCAAAAAAAAAACAACGTCGAAAAACAGCTATATTTAACTAATTATTAATCAATATATTCGAAAAATTCAGTATTTTTCTAGTTAATTAATGCAAAATCTTCTAATAGAGCTAACGATCTTTTACTCAAACATATACTTATATTGAGGTTATGTTTTATATTTTAATCCAACGGAGATTGTGTTAACAGTTTGTTTTTTTACATTTTTATTTTTGGTTAAAGTAATATTTATTTTTAAAGGTTTTTTCAATTATTTGAAAAATACAATGGTCCTAAAAATGGTCATCTTAAATTAAAACATCCTGGTCAACTTCAAGTATATTTATTTATATATTCAATTTCTATTAAAAACGTTTTTTTATTGTTGATTTTTAGGAAGTTCTTGATATTGCTCGAACATTACTTAAAGAATTAGATGATAATCGAATAACTGTAATATAAAATTTCATATTCTTTACTTTTTTTGTTTATTTATCTTTGTCTAGAACTTTCCAAATTCACCTGAATCAAAAGGAAAATTACTTCAACTTAAACAAGTACTTGAATTATATGGACATTTTTCTGGTATTAATCGAAAAATTCAATTGAAATATTTACCAAAAGGTCCACCAAAAAAATCCAGCAGTGAAGATGGTGAGAATTTATCAAAATGAATTATTTTGAATCAATTAAAAGTAAAGCTGAAGCTGAAGATAGAATCAGAGGATGTGTGCAAGTTAGTTCTATCTTCTGGCAAAATCTCAGATTAAAACTTTCTCTCGAAACTATCTTTCTATAAATCAAAAAATCATAGAACAGAGTACGACAAAAAAAAGTTGTCCTATATTCATCTCTCATAGAAACCAAACTAATTTCAACATATTTATATTTAGATACAGATGGTCTACCATGTCAACCATCATTACTTTTAATAGTTAAATGGGGTGGACAATTAACTCAAATGGGTAGAAATCAAGCAGAAACACTTGGCAAAGTATACGAAAAAAAAAGCAAATATTTTTATTTTTATTTTATTTTATTTTCTAAGGCATTTCGTAAAATGTATCCAGGTGGTCAAACTGCTGGTGGTGATCGACCTGATGTTGGTCTACTTCGTTTACATTCAACATTTCGACATGATTTAAAAATTTATGCATCCGATGAAGGACGTGTACAAATGACAGCTGCAGCATTTGCAAAAGGTTTATTAGCACTTGATGGTGAATTAGCACCAATACTTGTACAAATGGTTAAAAGTGCTAATACAAATGGTTTATTAGATAATGATGTTGATTCAACAAAAGAACAACAAAAAGTTAAACAAACATTACATGATCTTTTATCTAAAGATCGACAATTTACAGAAGAAGATTATCATAAAGTTAGTTTAAACAAATGAATATTAATTAATATGATCTGT